>QAXH01005945.1:7268-36480 GCA_004335635.1 Chloromonas sp. AAM2
CCACACCTCCACCGCTCAAATCACTGGTTAGCACGGCCAGGCTTGACGTGCAGCAAATCACCACAAACAAGTCAATAAAGGCTCGTAGGCCGGCCGGCACAGCATGAATCTGCCAGGTACACAAGTTGGCTTGGAGTTGCCGCATCAAACATTCCGTTAACCAGGACAAGCGGGGCACGCAGCACTGGCCTACGCACCAGCTCAAAACACCATCTAGTAGGCACACCGAGTCCGCTGTGTATGGAAGCAAAGAACTGCAATTAAAGACCGAGCTGGGACTGCTTTCATGGGCAGCGATTCCATTGCTCAATCGGGCTACCGTGACACCCTGCTATGACCATGTAACCCTCATCTCTCATCCTGCCGCCGGCCATCATGACGACATCACAAAACGCAAGCCAACCATGTAGCCTCACAGATGCGCACAGCACACCACCGCCACCACCATCAACGCCATCATCATCACGAAGGCATCATCATTCCTGAACATCCAGTGCCACAGGCACACCATCTCTGTCTGTGTGCAGCAACAGACTTGCTGTCACAACCGCGCATACCCATACCACAACCACACCGCAACCGCGGCCATAACTTATGCTTGGCACCATAAAAAAACAGCACCATAAGCACTCCAGGGAATCACGGACTCCTCCTCACTCTCCTCATTCTCATCATCAACGCCACCATAATAAGTAACACTGCAACCACCACGATCAGCATCACTGAACAATCACTGAAGTGGGTTGCAGGCTTTCTACATGGCGTGTGGCAAAGTCGCAACTGCAAAAAAGTCCCCCTTACGCAGGCTGCGCGTACCTGCTAGACTGATGTGATCTTTCAGTTCCAACAAACAGGATAGCACCTCGAGGGGTGGCCACCACCACTACTATCACGGTGTGTCAAAATCCTCTTCACTTGTATGTGGGACGGGTTGGAGTCCCTCCCTTCATGTGATCTTTCAGTTGCATCAGCCTGGGTTCCAGTTTGAAGTTGACAGGCCGCTGCCACCACTGTTATGTCAGCAGCACTTGGCAGAGAAAATGTACAGCTGGGCAGCCACGTCTTGTTGAACCAACCTCATGATTATGACGGTGACCTCGCACATGCTTGCATCACACAACCTGGCATAGTGTGCGTATGCCGGCATGTGATGCTGCAATCCGCGAGTATTGTTTCTGAAATTAGATCGCAAAAACCCAAAAAACCCAGTACAGTGTAATCCAGTTACTTTGAAGTGGAATACTTAGTGATGCGTCAACTCCGTTCACAATCATCCATGCAAAATATAGGAAGAAATGATGTGAAAACCGTTAGCACCGCACGTGTCGGTGCATGTACATCATGCGGCATACTGCCCATGTGACTGTTGTAGTACCAGTTGCTTCTCCCCAGTTTGCCCCAAAGTGATGCTATGTGAAGCAGTCAAATCATACGAACTCCAATCACCTTCCTGTGAATGCTAGGATTAAGACTCTGTACTTCATACATGCAACGTGAAAGAAAGTATGCGGCATCAGAATGTTTGGCAAATGGCATGTTTGCCAAGACAATGACTCGCATAGGCCTACTAACCATCACAACGCTCATTGTTGCAATATGTAGATAACAGTCCAGCTAGAGTACCGCCATACGATATTGGCTTTCCTGGTGCATTGTATTGAAGTGCCTGCTCATTATCTGGCATTGTGAAAATTGTCATGCCAGCAGACATCTTTGGCATCGGAACCAGAGCTGCAGGCATAGCTCTAGAATGTGAAAGTCTTCAACCCCTGTGTGAGCTTTCACTTGGGCCCTGTGTTGCTGGCAGCACTGGTGCAACATGGACTGGGAATTTTTGATGCTACCAATGCCAAAACCGCCCCTGGCAGGTCCGGTTGAGCAAGCAGTTGTCAGAACCTGTGGGGGGAGGATGTGCCGGGTGCAAGGCAGCTGCGCTTGAGTGCCAGACCGCACAGCCCCTCTGCAGCCTCCCGCTCCTGTGCCTCGCGCTCCTGCTCACTCAGTGCGCTCACATCATCAGGAGAGGCATCTGAGTGCGACTCGTTGCGGGACACGCAGGCACGACCCCATTGGCGCTTGCGACCACTTGCCTCCGCCAGACCCCCACTCAGTATGGCCGGTGAGAATGCACTCAGCTGCCGCCACACGCCAGTACCACTGCCCCCACTTCCTCCAACACCGCTGCTGCCTCCATCCCGCTCGCAACCACTGCCCCCGCTGCCGCTGCTACCAGTACGCACTGCTGCTGTGACCTTGTCCTTGCCGGCAGAAATGGATGCACAGTGGTTGTGGCCGGCTGGGGGCTGGGCGCAGTCATGAGTGGCAACGGCTGGTGCCCAGGCCCGGTCCTGTTGCAGCAACATGTTCGGGTCCAGAGTCTGCAGCTGTGCTTGCTGGGTGAGATTGAATAGCTGAGCGCCAAGCAGACTCATTGCTGGAAGGTTAGCAATCATCAGTGGCATATGGTTGGATGCCATCACTCCGCCTGTGACAGCTGATGGCTGCTCCTGAACAACTGTGGCAGGCATGCACAACACCTGCTGCTGTTGCTGCATCTCGGATACCATCTGCCGAGCAATCTGCTGTAGGCCACTTGCCACTGGATCAGATATGTGCAGCGGCTGATTGGCCGCCAATCCCAGGGTGGACATTGGCTGCTGCCCCAAGTGCTGGCCGTCTTGTGGCACACCCAGCAAACCCCAAGGGCCTGCTGCCGCGGTTGCTTGCTGCTGCAGCACTACTGGCAGCTGTGCTGTTCCGCCAGCCAATGCAGCCAGCAGCACCTGCAGTGATGGGTCGACAGCAGGTAAGGATGCTGCGGGCAAGGGAGTGGCGGAGCGGGATGGGCCCAAGGCAGGGCTCAGCTGGCCGTGAAGCAGCGGTATGGATGGCAAAGCAGCAGCAGTGGTGCCCAGAGCTGCCAGATGCAACAGATAGGCACCGTCAGCCGCAGTTGCATTTTGGCTGGTCAAGCCAACGGCTTGGCCGCCTGTGGCTGCCACACCGACCAGAGGGGTTATGCACAGTGTGGGGTTGGCTGCCTGGCTCCCTGGATCACATGCTCCTGCCTCAACCGTTTCCGCTCCAGGGAGTTCGTCAGTTTTCTTTGCGGCCGCTACCAGTGGCCGGCCGTTCTCGTCAAACCCTGCCCTGCCAGTTACTGTGTTGCCGGTTGCAGCCTGCACAGCTGGTTCCATGATTGTGCCACTTGGCAAGCCGCTAGCTACGCCCCAGGCAGGCGTGGATACTGGGAAGCCGGGCGGTGGCCGGGCTGAGGCACATGCCAAGGCTGAGACGGCTAGCTGAGTGAGCATGTCAGCACTGGCTACTTTGGGCAGCGTGGCAGAGGGGCCGCGGCTGCAGGGTCGAACACCGGCCGCCCACATGCCTGCCTCAGGTGTTTGCGGCCGTGGCAATGTGAAGCTGTTGTTACGCAGGGACTTGCTAGCAGTCGGCAATGGTGGGATGTGACGGCGCTCGCGTGATGCAGGCTCATGGCTTGGGGCTGCAGGGTGTGTACCACGGTGGCGATGGTGGTGGTGCACATGACTTGAGCCGTCACCTGCAGCGATGCGCAACACAGCATCTCCTGCTGTTAATGGAATGCTTCACTGACCCTTGTCATTTAGAATTCATTCTTGTCGGTCACCTACTAACCAGAGTCTTTCACGGCCAGGGTTGCAGCCAGGGTTTATGTTTTGAGAACCGACACATGAAGGGTGTGCAGGCACAGGAAACGTTGCAGGTCAACAAGACTTTTCACTTACCGCTGCTGCCATGCATCGGCGTGTCTCTGTCCTTTAATCCAGGTTGCTCCGGGCCACTGTTGTTGTCGTCCGGCCCACCATTGTTGCCGTCTGACCCGCAATTGTTGCCATCCGAGCCACCGCTGCCCGGCGCCATCCTGCCTGTCCGAGCCGTTGTTTCCATCGGACCCATTGTTCGCTTGTGTCACCTGGCGATGCAATGAAATGGGCCCAGAACCTGCCGTCGTCGCGTCGTGATTAGTAATAGTGGTACCAGCCCGGCTGCCCTTCTTGCCATTTGACGCTGTCTCCTGATTGACACTCTGCACGCAACAAACAAGCACAAAGCACCTCGGCGGCTGGCCACGACCACGCCTCATGCTGGGAAGGGCCGCATACCTATTGATCATGATTCTGGGAAGGGCCGCATGCAATATGATCAAGAATTTGCCAGCCTCGTGTATGCATCACCTGGCTATTCGACAACCCTTCTCACCTGCTGCAACCAGGTGCCAGAGCTGCCATGCCCAGTAGACTCAGGCACATCATCTCCAGCCCTGACCTTCGCTCTCCATCGCTGCAAATTGCTCTCTTTCTGCAGCTGTTCCTCCGCTTGTTGTTCGCTGTCGCCTCGGCAGGGAGACTCGGGTGGCGCGCTGCCAGTGCCCGCCCCGCTGCTGTGGTCCGTAGCGCCAGCGCCTGCATTCCCACCCTGCTCATCGTCACCCACCATACCCAAGTCCATGCTACCACGCTGCGGGCAACACAAGCGGCAGGCAAACCAAGATGTTATCAGCGTGATAATCCAACAGGGGACCTCACACACACTGTGTAGCGTACCAAGCGACAGCGTCACTAGTGCCAAGCAAAACGTATTTCGCAACCAGTCCTTGGCCTCAGTACAGCAGAAGCAACATGCTAAGCATGCTGTTGCGGGTTCGTCCGTGCACCATTACAAAGTGCGTTGCATTTCCTTCTCATCCACGCCGCTTATCAGATCCTTGTCAGGTACAATGTAGACGTCGGTGCTGCGGTTTTATTCATGGATTACACCGCTCTGGGGCAGCTCATATGTCCTGTGACGCACACCCTTGTTGGTTGGGCTCCCAATCAGGCGCACACACCTGCATGGACAGCAGCAGCATGCCCGCCGTGTGCTCGCGGGCGATGCGGTCATGGCGTTGTGCGGCCAGGCCGTGCGATTGCCCGCGCGGCGGCCAGCGGGACTGGCTCCAGTCCACCACAGGCGTGCTCCACACGCTCAGCACGCTGCTGCCCGCGACAGCCGCACCTGCTGGGGCCCCACCCACAGCACCTGCACAGGACATGCAGTGCCGGGGGCTGGCTCCGCGTCCTAGGCTAACGATTGATATCCGCTGTCACGACCTCCAAGCTTAGCACATGCTGACTGCAAGTACAAGCTGCGTGGCACCAACAAAGCTGCCAAAAGCGACACAGCCTAAGACACCGGAGTCAAGCTGCAAGTCTGGGCTCTGTTAGCCAAATTCGACACCAGCAGCAGCATGATCCACCCAGGTAAATGCACATGCACACGCGCACACGCACACACGTACCTTTGGCGTCCAGGCTGCCTGTCGCGCCTTGGGTTGAGTTGCCCACAGCAAGCTTACTGCCTGACCGCTTCAGCAAGTTGTTGCTGTGCTTGGTGGGTCCGCTGGCTGCTGCTGGGCTGCTGCTGCCGCTGCCCGCTGGCATGCCACTGGCCCCTGCGCCGCTCTTATCACCGCCGTCCCGCGACTCATGGGAGCAAGTGCTGATGCCGTCACTGCTGCCCTTGGCGTCGTCTACCCTCGCCTTGGCAACTGCAACCTGCAGTGTGTGGCTACCTTGCTCCTGGGTGCTGCGGCCATCCGCCTTGTATTCAAGCACCGGGCCGTTTCCTGCTGTGCCATGGCCTAAAGGGTGGGTGTGGGCGATTACAGGGTCCAGGGAACCGCGTGGGAGCTTCAACACCGGGCAGTTGGGGTCCGAGCAGGGGTGCGAAGTGGACGAGCACAGCGGTGTATGGCCGGGCAAGGACGCACATGCATGCGATTGGTTGGGCAGGAAGCACGCAAGAAGGGGATGGGTCGGTGCGGAAGAAAACGTTCCCATGAGGTGCTGCAGCTGATTAGGATGTGCGCCAGGCAGGGATGCATGCACGTGTCGTGGGAGGGCGCGCAGCACTGCGTCCGCAGCCTGCATGTCAGAGGGCTGTAGGCAGTGGGAGTTGATGGCAATAGCGTCCTCCAATAGGGCCGCTTGAATGCCAGCCGTCTGCAAACACAGTTGAACACATCATACGTGCATTGTCATATCTTGTTGTACGAACCCACACCATTTCGTGTGGTGTAATAGCGTTTAGTATTGTTTACGCAGAAGTGATTGGAATCAGCACAATTGCCACTCATGAAAGGAATGGACTGCCAGGCATTGGCTGGCATGTCGACGCTGGCACATAGGCCAAGGATGAGGGGCTAGACCAATGGCTTGCCCGTGTAGAGCCCTACCTCAAGACTGGGTGCGGCCAGGGTCATGGCGGCCAGCAGGGCTGGGGGCAGGCCGTAGAAGGGAAAGCCTCGTGGAGGGTAGTTCTGCACGGCGTACAGCGTAGGTCTGGTTTGAAAGACAGGTTTGAACTCGCTTGTGTGCACACGTTGCAAGGTGCTGCGACTCCCAGCTGGCGTGCCTTCCTCATGGTATGATGACTGCTTAAGGGCTCTAGTAGCTTAGCCAGTCCTTCCACCACCCTGCCTACCTGCATGTGGACCTGAACCTGCTGCCCCGCTGCAGCGACTACAGCCAAGGCAGCCGCAGCCGCCGCTGCAGATGCAGCCGCCACCACCGCCGCCACCGTAACCTCCAACACCTCCTCGTCCGTTCCTTTCTCTTGGCCCCGCTGCACACCCTGCACGGCTGGCGTCCCAGCTCCAGAGGTACCACGCAGATCCTGCCAGGACCTGCAGCCTGCCCCGTGCAGCAGGGCTGGCCGGCATGCATCAACGGTCTCGTTTAGCGTTAGTCTGGCACTTGCTACGTTGCCTCCTGCATTTGCTGCTGTGGGACGTCCTAGTGATGGAGCTACAGCAGGGCTCATCAAGCCAGTGCTGGTCGGTTGCCGGAATGCATGGCCGGCGGCAGGAGTGCGGCCTGCATCAGCACCTGGCCTGTGGTTGAGGCTGTCCAAGGTTGAGCCAAGGGCCTGGTGTGCATCACTCCCTTGGCGTGTCATGGGCCGTGGACTGGTAGCCATGTGCCTTCGTTCTGGGCGGGAGTGATTGCCATGCACTGGGCCGCCATCGCCCTCTGACACGGCCATGCCAGAAACATCGCCGTTGTAATCGTCATCATCATCTCCAGACCCGCCATTGCTGGGTGCCCCAGAGGGTGAAGGTAGTTGGCCATTGCGAGGATAAGGCAGGGAGGGCTTGCGCTTGGCCCGTGGTGGTGGGATGTCAATCTGCTCTTCCGCTGCACATGCACAGGAGGCAAAGAAACATGACAGAGTCAGAAGCCAGCATCAGGGCCACCAAGTCCGCCCACATGCAAGCTGCTTGTCGTCCCAGTGCCGCATGGCAAGGCAGTCCCACTGACCTTCACACAGGACAGGGCATTTGATGCTGCATAGCCTCAAGCAAAGGGTAATCAGGCATCAAATCCATGGATGCCTGCATGGAGAAACTAGGCTGCTTGTACGGTCTGTATTCTGCATGTGAGCACGTGTGTGCGCATGCTCCAATCACTCAGCTGTGACCACACACAAAGCACAGCTGTGTTCCTCACCTGTTGCACGGTCCTTCTGCCGTTCCAACTTGGAAAAGAACTTTTGAGCATGGCTTCGGATTTGCACGGTTGTCTTGGTACCAATGGCCTCTGCAGTGGCAGAGTGGTGTAACGTCACATTGAACTTGTGGAGGGCGACGTGATGCCATGGCATGCGCAAAGGTGGAGAGGCATATCTACCTGGTAGGCCCTGCACTAAGTTGGCGACTTCATGCAACAAGCGAGTAATCTTGCTTCAGATGTTGTGCACTGAGCAAGAACAAGGCACACACACAGCACGGATGTTTCACCATGTCGCCGTGCCTAAGTTTCCATTTGCAACCCCAGGCTCTCAGTACTGCTCTAATGGAAATCACAAGAAGTGCCATGCCAACCACACACCTTCAATTTTCCTCCAGGCCCGGCCATGGACCTTCAGTGCCTCCAGAAATTTCTGATGCTCCTCGTCTGTCCACTTCTCACGCTGCTTGGTAATGGTATACGGCTTCCGGGCCTGTGAAAGGTAAGAAGGAAAATGTGTATCTGACATGTCCAGGTGTGCATGTAAGGGCGGTGCAAGCCTGGCAGATGGAGTGGATAGGCGATGCAATGAGCAAGCGAGGATGCAGGCAAGCGCAGACATGACCAGTAGTTGCACGGAAATGGAGCAGCGAAGTGGTGCCATCAGGCGCGCGCGCAAGCACAAATGACCCCGCAAAAAAGTATCGCCCTCCTCACAATAATACTTTGCAGACGCCTGATCTTATCAGTGAGCTTCAGCATTACGAGGACAAGGACTCGGTGTAGCGACACTCTGACGGTATCTGGCACTGGCAGTCGGAACCCTGCTGACGCTGGCAGCTTGAATGGCTCGACGGCCTGCCAACTCAGCTGCCCGCTGAGCCTGTCCTCGAGCGCACCTTGGCCTTTGGCAAATCTTGCGTCTCCATGTCGTGTTACTCCTGCCAAGATTCAGTGTTAAAGATTCATTGTGGCACCTGTCAGGTGCGGCCTTGGTTCTAATCCGGGCCGCTCATTACATTCAGCCGGCCACTACGCTGCTCCTCCGTTGGTCACCAGTGCACTCTTTCCGATGCCTCTGCGAGGGGCGCAACCAAGCTTAACCCCCAAGGCCAAGGAGGGCATTTACTTTTTTTGCATTTTATCACGTGGGCAGCCAAGTTGACTTTTTGCCCGATTTTTCCACAACAGGAAGGGACAAGGAGAAAATGGCTACTACTGTGCCCTTGCAACGAGCAAGCTGCACCAAGGCAACCGTTCGCCGGCTCATCAAGAGTGTACGCCCATGTCATCGTTGTCTATGGCTCATGATGAGTGTACGCCCACGCAGACAACTTTGAAGTACTTAAGCTCTCTTTGTCCGAAGCCAAAGGCTTGCTTCAGTCACACCTTCAATTTGGGATAGCAGCGCACTGACAACCGATGCTTTAGAGCGAGTCAAGTTGAAATTGCTCGCTTTTTGTCCCTTATTTTGTTCCTGCTCCAGACTGGCTTTGCCGATGCACTGTACCAGTGCTGCCACTCCATCTTGCAGCCCTTTGGTGTCCAAGGCTAAGAAGGGACATTGCTCTTTGCCCAGCAAACAGGCACTCCCCCCTCAAGCATCCCTCTCCATCTCCATCCCAACTTTCTGCACGTGCAAGGCAGGAAATGCAAGGTCCTGCTGAGGTACTCCAACAAGCACATGCGAGCCAGACCATGGCTAGACTGTCCTGTGCAATTGCCAATTATATCACTGCATGTCATCACTGCATGTCATCACGGGTACTCCAGAATGCTGATGACACGCCTGTCAAATTGCCAATACTGGAATATGCTTGCTCTGCAGTCGGGGTGTAGAGGGCTCGCAAGGAGGCGGGCGGCCAATCATATCCCAGGGGCGTTGGTTTGCCTCATCTGACTCTCGTTTCACATCATGAAACGTCAGAAACTCTCAGACGCCTGGGGAAATTCTGCGCACGGCCTGACAAGAGTCCCCAGTTCCTGTGTAGCTCAGACAATTTGTCATGACATGGCAGCTTTCCTTCCACACAGAGATATCGCTTAAAGGCACTAGACAGGATTACAGGGAGGTTTGCATGTTTTCTATATGTGGCCTGATCCAGGTGAGGCAAGCCATCAGTTGCCTCAAGACACAGAACAAGTCACAGGATACTTGCTTTTCCAGATTGCCATACTTTCCCGAAGCACATTCCCGACCAACTGAGCTATGGCTTTCAACTGTGGTAGACCAGGGCAGGCAAAACGCCTGACGACACTTATCGAGTTATCGTTCAGACGTCAGACCCACAAGCCACTTGAGCACGGGTTCACGTGGTGCATGATGATGCAAGACTGGTGGCACAACACACTAGACTAATGCACCAGGCACGATGATGCAAGACTGGTGGCACAACACACTATACTGATGCACCAGGCACGATGATGCAAGACTGGTGGCACAACACACTATACTAATGCGCCAGGCACGATGATGCAAGACTGGTGGCACAACACACTATACTGATGCACCAGGCACGATGATTAGTCTGCTTGCCTTCAGTGTTTGATGGTGGCCAAAGCTTGCGATATATCGCACAGAAAGATGAGTCGCGAACTGGCAAAGCTCTTTTTTTTTGCAAGAATGTTGGCACAACACCTTACATATTGAATGAGCATGACTCACACATCACTCACCATCCAGTCATTTGCGTGATATTGTGGCAAAGCTAACACGCATGGGAACCAGTACAGCAACTAGCTGAACTATTCACAACAAAATCCATCGAACAAATCAAATCACTGAACGAACCAAGTCAGGGGCACACGTGTTCAGGAGTTTGCCATTCATTCACCATCTATTCTGTGCTAACAAGTAGAGAATGGGCAGGGACTTAACTGATGGATTCTTACTGGCTTAAGTTCCCAGATTTAATCACGGATGAGGATCACCAATGCACACTTTGCTCAGTGAACCACTTCACTCACAAAGCGCTGTTCAAGCAGGATCATGACTAGCGACCAGGCAAGTTAGGGTATTACTGTGCATGCTGCTGCCTGCCTTGACCGATCACGCAAGCCCTTGACCATGCAAGCAGCGCATTGGAGTGGGTTAATCACGCCCATCTGCCAACTACACGCAGGTACATGCACAGGCTTGTGCGTGGGCTGACAAGTTGTCTCTGAGTGGCTGAAGTCGCGCCATTCACAAGTTGGGTCTGCTCAAGCAAGCTTGACCACTGGCTGGGCGCCGCCCTGATCAGGAGGGCTGTTACTCGCCTTGGCCACGTTGTAGGCCACAAAGCCCATGAGCGAGACCACATAGCCTATAAGCTGCAATTGACCAACCTGCGGACAGTCCATACGTACGTTTGTAGAACAATGGATGATCAATCAATGATAGTTCCCATCGTGTAGTCCAATCCTGTGGCTACACCTACTCGTGCTCAAAGCTGGATAGTGCCATCTTCTTCTTGGTTTACTTCTTGGTGAGAGTGCCATCTTCTTCTGGTTTCAAATATAATGGTAGTAATGCTCGAGTCAGCCGCCATTCCAGAACATCCTGCACGTTCCTTAGACTAACGTGAGGTCAAGTCACTAGTGTTGGCATTGTTTATCCCTCGCCATGCCCCTCGCCATCGGCAGAAATCTTTTGGAAGTCACTTTGGAAGCAAAGGACTGTCGGTGTCAAGTCCCTCACCTGCTCCTGTAGCAACACAACGCTGATGACCACCAGGCCTGCGTCCTTAACAGTGCCAAGCACCTGCGTATAGCCAATTGCCATGCAACTGGAAACTTCAGACGAAAAACACAAGAGGTGACAGAGGCGTGATGCAAGCCTGGCTGCGGCTGTATCAAGGGTTTGGTGGGCAGACAGAGCTTGCAGGAAAGTTGCAGCGGTTTTGCAACAATAGATCTTCTTAATAAATCGCCGGATAAGATTGCTGGACAGATGGAATCAGCAGCTTCTAAGATAAGCAAGTGCATTCCAGTGCACACCAGGTCCTGTCATCCAGGTATGAATCTCAACTGCCCACGTGCCCTTCGCACCTTGAGTGTGAGTGAGCTGGCTCGTTTGATGACCAGGATAGCCAAGATGTTGACGCCAAACCCAGCCATAGCGGACACCTGCATAACATCAGCACCGTCAACTACTTGAGATGGTATACCGGGCCCAGCACACAGATGATACTGAACCTGCTGTCTAGGTGTCAGCTGGTGTGAGAATACCTGGACTGGTCTTGTGACTGACAAAATGAACCAAAATCAGCATCCATATCGGACCAGACATGGACCCTGCACACGCGCCGGCAACTGCCAGAGTCCAAGCATCGCTGCAGATTAAGTATGCTGCAGTCAGCACACGAGCTGAGTCCAGGCGTTCAATGTTTGGTGCAGTTGGAAACCTGCATTCAAATGTTGCTGGCAGCAATACGTGCCACACTGCCAGCGGGCGCTCATCTGCCACATGGGCTTGACTCTGGCACCAGGTGTGTGTTACACTGGCACCGTAAACAAACGCACAAGGTTCAACCACCAAACTGGTCGATGCATATGAAGCTCTTCTCACGCCAATCTCCCTTGCCACCATGGTCATGGTATGTACAGTCATACATGGCTTGTTCATTTGCCCGCGTACGAGTGACCAGTCTTCCTCACCATGAAGGGGAACGGTTGCTCCAGTGCTGCTTCGTACGCCTTGTGTTTGACAAGGGACGTCCATTCCCAAACCATGGCCTGTGCGGCATGGCAAACATGCACCAGGCAAACTCGATCAGAGCCCATACACATGGCCAAACACGCAGCTAACTGCTTAGGCTTGCTGGGAAGCTGGTTGTATAGTTGATTGAATAATGGTTCTTTGCTTGAATGCGCTGTCCTGCACTTGTTTGGCAGCTAAACTACAGGAGAAAATCGTTGCACCAGAAAACACAGCTGTTCTGATTGACCCAGAACATCTGTATCGTCCCACAAGTGGAACTCACAAGTGAAAGGTGCATCTCACACTTGAAACGGCAGTGGCCGCACTCGCCACATCACGTCACCATGCCCCAAACACCTTCAGTGCCTCACTCACTCGGATGGCATGCAGTCACATGCACCATGTTCGCATGCTGCCCTTGCCCGGCCTCACCTGCGCCATGAGCCATGCACAGCAGCCGCTGCTGATGTACATGAGGCCCTCCATGGGGTGCAGCTCCCCTCCCCTCGGGTCCTGCATGCACGTGCGTGAGAGCACATACTGTGATGCTGGTGCCTCGCGGGAGCAAACGGCGACATGAAGCACACAACTGAATCAATGCTGCCGTGCAAGGAACTGTAGAAACACTACGTTCCTGGGACATCTGGTGTGCAGAGCTGGTATGAGCAGCGCTGTGGTTGCGTGGTGTATTGTCTGGTTAGTTTGTTGGGTATGCGGTGCATGATATGTGCTGACGTCCTGGATAGCCACCCAGCATGGTACATATATCACACTAAGCTTTCCTTGCCTGGAATTGCTGAGACAGGACCTAACACTGCTCCTGCATGGTTGTGCTTGCTTTCCAGCTCCAGGGCATTGCACCCTCAGGTTGATGCAGCCTGTAAAAGTGTTGTGCGTTGCATGTTCTTGGACATGACGCCTGTCCTCATATGACATGGTATCACATGCGATCACACGCACCATGAGAAACTGCATGAGCACCAGCCTGAGCGACTCTGCCACAACGCTTGTGAGCATGGTTGCAACCCCTATGAAGGACACGTTGACCTCTCCATAGCCCGCCACACACACGCCCAGGCTGATGATGCAGACGGACACCACCAGGCTGCAAAACCACATGACAAGGACGCGCAAACACGTTTGTGACCAGGCAGCGAGCTTTGCATGCAAAGTTGGCAGGCATTCTTGGTGTGCTTGCAGACTGCTGTTGGATTCTTTCAAGCTCCTGTGGGCGCCGTGCTTGATGCACCCCCAGCTGCTCGATTTGCTCTACTGTATTCCAGCAAGTTTTCATCTGTCTGCATCACTTTGAGCGCCTGCCACATGCACATGGTTGCATGCCTGCATGTCCTGAGCATCCCAGGCGCTATGGTTCCTCACTTGGTGGTTGCTCTCTCCAACTGAAATGCGAAAAGGAGGAGCATGGTCACCACTGGTGTGGATGCCTTGAGCATTTGAACGAATGCCAGGGTCAGGTAAAGGAAAGACAGATTACCTGCAGAACAAGGCACTGCAGATGCGTCACGAGCATCAACTCCTGCAGTTGGTGTGTTCTTGTCGACGCTCATTTGGCATGGCATGACATCTACGCTTCGAGATACTGAACCCACTGCACCATTTGCATACCCTACATTGGCATATCCCGGGCGGCCAAGATACAACCAAGGACACGTACTTTTACCTTCCTACTACACATGACCATTATGGTTTCAGGCACACTCCCATCACTCAATACCATGCCCTTTGTTATGAGCTGACGCGGGGCTGAGCAGGCCACAGTGCTCTGGCCACCCCGAATCACACAGTCCCACACGCCAGACAGCATCTTACCTGTCAGGAACGCCAATGACATGAAAAACCTGCATATATCAGGGATAATACACAAGGGCCAATGTCATGCATCTTGCTGCACTTCAAATGTAACAAGCGTAGGTTGCGACCTTGTTGTTGTGGCTGGTTATGGCACGGTGTGATCAGAACAGAGAGGTGCGGCCGACCAAGGTAAGCGTGACAAGCAAGCGACCTAGCAAGCAAACAAAAACGTCAGCGCCCACACACACTTTGAGCACACTGACAACTCACCCGCATGGCATGACATGTGTCAGGTAGTAACGCCCAGTAACGCCTCGCCGGCTGCTGCTAGGCAGCCAAGTGTGCACAACCACGGCACTGCCAACTGTAGTGGTCATCAACCCTAGCCACGTGATAGTGATTGGGTATGGAAAGTTCAAGTCTACCTGCATCAAGCAACGGCCACGACTGGAGAACTTCAACACCGGTAGATGACAAACTAAGCCAAGAGATGACAAACTAAGACCAATTGTCTGTGGTGAAAAAGCGGTTCATGCGATATGTAAACAAGCTGTTGTTGCTGTGTTCATGCCAACATTCACAGCTACAGTTGCTTGCATAAGTTATTGATAAAGCTGGCATGCACAGGTGGCCAATGAAGCTGGTTAACCCTTTCGTGTGACCAGAGCTTATGGTAAACATGCGAGTCATGCTATTTGAAGGTAGCTGTTGCTGCTGGATTCACGCCAAGATCCACAGCTACAGTAGTCGTGTCTTCATTTGAGCTGTTGTCAGGCTGCAACCAACTGGCGAGTCCAGCTCTCCGCTGCAGGAAAGGTTCCGGCATGCTGCAGCTGTGCACATCCAGATGATCATGTATAGTACCGTGCGCAAGCCTGCACAGCCTACGGACAGATTCTAGATCACAGGTATACCTACCAAGATGTGCTTGTTGATTAGGATGGCCACAGCAGATGCCGTCATGTAGGCAAGGGCAATAATGACGGTGATGGCCAAGGGTACGTATCGCCTGGTGTGGGGCGTCCCCTCCTGCACCTTGCATGGTGTATCTGGTGGCTGGACATGGTGGGCGGTATCTGTAGCTGGTGCTGACATAGCCAAGTCAGCGTTGGAGTTGGGGCGTGGGTAGCAGGTGGGAGTGGATGGCAGTGCAACCTTTTGTTGCCCTGGAGCCACAGGCATTACCCTTAATGGAGCCAGAGCTCCTGCCGATTGTCACACACTGTTCCAGAATGACTAGATGGCCTTCTGTTGTATGTTCTCATCTTCTGGCTCTGATGTCTCTCCACCTTGCTCAAAGCACCCAGCTCGCGGACAGCTGCTCACAGCTCACAGGAAAATCAGAAATCAAACCCAAGCGTGCGGATCACTACGCAAGCCCGCTAAGTCAGTTGCATTGCTGCTGTGGTAGCTGAGCACTGATTCTGCACATCTGTAACGGCGCCGGTTGAGGCCGGTTGCGATTTTTGAACCACTGCGACAGTGCAGTATGCGAGTTTCTGTAGCTGTGCGGTGCCCAATCAGGAGATTTCTGGAACCCAGCGTAGATGGACAGCGAATTTGAAGCCAATTGTCTGCCAGACTCAAGTTAGTCAGCTGCACCGGTGTCCATCAGAATATGAAACCGCCGCTGCCCCTGATACATTGGTCAGATGTTGAGGGTCACGAATTTCTAGGTCGTGTGAGGGGCAGATGGTCTCCAGGCCATGCGAAAGAAGGTTACAGGCATGGTTGTCTAGGCATGGTTGTGAGAAGTGCAGCGTGGTGGGCGCTGACTTGCTGTTTGTTCCTTTTCAGCCAAGGTTTAGAGTCAACCTGACAACGAATTCGCAACCCATCAAAAGGTAGTGGCCTGACCTGCTTGGCATTGCGTTAACACCATGCCAGCGTCGTGTTACCATGGCAGCTATGCACACAGGCTGGGAATGCATAGCAGCATACCGGGTGCAAAATTTGTTTTGGCACTGACAATGCAAGCACATCCAAACAGTGACCGGCTCTATTTCCGAACGGCCTATTAAAGGAACGGCCTAGTGGCCTTAGCTGTAAGGGGGATCGCACCTACATAGTGGCCAAAGCTGCGTGTGCGTGTGTGTCTAGATATACTGGGATGTGCTCAAACACACAGTCAAACATGGCGAACTGAGATGCCCAGCCATGTTCATCTGAGCCATGCCCAACACAGTATAATCACATAAACTACTTCTGTGACATGCCAAGGTTTATAGCGCTGCGGCAGCGGCAATCACCCTTCTTGACTGTCACCTCGTCACACTGCCCAGGCACAAAGGTGGCCTTATCGTCTGCTAACTTAGCTGCAGCATCCTTCTCGTTCTCGTACTTGCCCAAGATGATTTTTTTACAATGGCAAAAAGAAGTTTGCCAGACTGTTTTTCTTAACCCTGTTGTGCTGCTTCTTGCACAGATAAATCGCACAGAAAGGTGAATCGCGAACGAGGAGGGGCCTCTGAGAGTTTCTGAAATGTCCGGCACACATGGTGGGTCTGTTAACCACCAACACCGGTAGATACAGTCAACCCCACTCAGTTCATCTGACTGCTCTCGTCAGAATGGATGCACAGAGCTTTAGAACCGGTTCGGTACATTGATGGTGTAATCGGATAAGTGGACCTATACTATGCTACAGTAACAGCACTTACGCCAAACGGCTTTGAGCATTTCGACAAGCAAAGTGATAACGATTTCAGGCTTGCGGCCTCTCTACCAGTGTTCCAGTGGGGAGCACTGCATGCAAATGAGCAGGCGGCCAGCCTGTGCTGGTAACCCAAACCGAACGGTTCAAAGGGCGTGCCTAGAACAGGCAAAGACAGGCATGACCAACCGTCAACATCAAACTCTTGCTGACAAGTAACAGCCCAATGAAGCATGGTTTTGGTTGAAGAGCATGCAGCACCCACCGCCAGGAACTAATCATTTGATCCCACCAGTCAGTGCGTGATCTGATGAGCAACAGTTCTGCTAAGCAGGCCAGATGATAGGAGTCTTCGGCGCCGGTCCACAGAGAAGATCATACGGACTAAAAGACGATGCGTATTGGAGGGTTGATGTTAAGGCAGCACGAACAAGAAATGAATAGAAGGCGCGGGTGACGCGACTGGCATGCAGCAAGGCTGCATGCCAGCAGAAAACACCTCGAACCGCTGGATAGAGTCAGTCATGTCAAGCTTGTCAAATGGTAATCATGTCAAATGTCAGCGGGGCATGCGCTCCACTTGGTGCACCTTAAAAACGTCATCATCACATTGTTACCTGAGCGTGTGTCCATCAACATCTCATGTCAAATCAAGCTCGGGTCCAGTATCAGGGGGGGTTGGACATATCGTTGGGATAGTCAACCCGCAACACTGACGCCTCAACACTGTCGCATCGTATATTCAAAGGCTTGCAAGTTGATTCTGTCTTGCAGTGTTATGCAGCTGCGACTGTGCTGGGACCATTACTATCCCGGTGTGTCTCACTTGTAGGTTGGACAGGTTGGAGTACCTCCCCTCTTGTGATACACAGTCAATCAATAAGCAGCAAGACGCGAAAGAAGGCCCTGAACTGGCAAACTTCTTTTTTTTGCCAGGTTCGCATGCAATCACGCAATGCATCAAAGCCTGCAAGTACTTCACACTGGCTGTGCCATGCTCAGAGGTAGCAAGGGGAGTATGTGCTACGGACTGAAGTTTGGCTACACAAGACATCCACTGTGCAAGGTGGAGTTGAACCGTGCAGCTCAGAATGCCGAACAGCAGAGTGCTTGCTTGCTTTTACAGCACACAACGGCTTGAGCTCTGCAGAGGCGCAACCCCATGCCTCAAGCGGTAGACGCATCCTCACTTGTAACTGCTCCCACGCCCGCCAATACCAGTGTCTGCACAGGCTCAAGCAGAGATGCATGCGGTTCCACAGCAGCCATGCGCCTTGGCGTGCCGGGAGCCTCCGGCGCAGCAACCACAGAGGCAGCTGTGCTGTCGTCGACATGCAACTGCTCTTGCAGCTCCTCTTGCAATAGCCGTAATGCGATGCTCAGGTCTGCTGCCTGCTCTCGCTCGTGCTCTGGAACAGTGGCAGAAGCGTCTGCCAGAGACCGTTGCTGCGGTGGTGGCTGGAGGGGCAGCAGCAGTGTGCTAGAGTTGAGAGACCAGCCGGGGGACCGATCAGCTCGCACCGCGGTCCTGGTCCTATCAACACCACTGCTGGCACCCTGTGCCTCTGGTTGCCCCCTCAACCACGCCACAGGCGTTGGCACCACCCTTTCCGCCTCCATCAGTAATGAGGGTGTGTCTGCCGCATTGGGGCGTGACCACAAGGGTGCATGTGGTGGCAGTGGAATGCCTGCCTGGGCCGGTGGCAGGACAAGGTGGCTGCTGGTACCATCGTCATCATCATCGTCGCTACCAGGGTCGCGAGGCGGGGGCACAGGTGGGCCCGTCCTCAGATCCACAGGGGGTGCAGTGCCTGCCTGGCCAGCAGGGTACAACAGAGGAAAGGATAGATGGCTGTCGGCCAGCAACTGTTCAGGCGGCCGCGACCAGGGTGTGGCAAGCGCAGGCCGGCCGCTGGCGAGGCCAGTGCCACTGGAAGCCAAGATGCCCAGCTCTGTGAAGCCTGTGAGGACGGTTGGCGTGTGTCCCATGTCGCGGGCAAGCATGGTGGGTCCGCTGACACCACTGCTCCCGCTCTCAAACATATCCAAAGGACCCGGGCGACCAGCCTGCACATGCACACATGTGGCATGAAACCGGCATAACTCGCACGCTCTGCATCAGCCTCTTCTTTTGTTCATGGTGACAACGTCAGCTGAAAGGTAGGAAATGAACGAGTCACCGCGGTGCACAATCTTTGGCCAGCACAGCAGCCCAAATCAAGCGCTTGAGCAGGCTGAGCAATTGCGCATCAAATCTCAAACGTTTGAACAGCGTTTGGTTACAGTGAGCAATGCCCGACCGGCAGAGCAGTCCCAAGAATACTCTCAAACGAGACGCGCCGGGCACTCGTGAACACTCGTCAATACCTGGAATGTGGCCGTGCCGGGCACTGGAAACAGCAGTGAATAGTTCCAGGGCTCCGCATGTGGGTGGGCGGAGTACAGCCGCAGCGGCACCGACGGCTCTTGGTGGCTCTGCGATGACAAGCCCAGTCCGGGCGTGGCGGAAACATACGGGCCGCTGTCACGAGCAAGGGCCAGCATACTGCTCTGGAGATCCGCACCAGTGCTAAACACGAAGCTCCGCCTGCGGTGGTGGGTGGAGTTGAAGGATTGTGCGGCACCGCTGGCCCCGGCCCCGCCTTGCATGCCAGTGTTACTGGCTGGCCCGGGACCAGTGCCGGCAAAGGCAAAGTCCCAACTGCTAGTCCCGGTGCCGGCACTACCGCCCCAGCCCACAGGCCCTCCGCCCAGGTTCGCCCATGCACTCGCCATGCTCTGCAACGCATGTGCGTGGCTGCTGCTGTGGCGCGGGGAACCCTGCGGGTCCGGCATGATACGAGCGGGCTCGCCGGGGGCGCGGGGTTGCGGGCCGGCACCGCCTGGCCCGTACGTGCTCCGGTGCATGGGCGGCTGAAACAACGGTCGGCTGTTGCTGGGATGGTGCTGGGCGACGTATGAAGGGACGGGTAGTGGCAGGGGTGAGAAGCCGCCGTGCTCACGGTGGGGGTGAGTGGGTGGTTGTTGCACCGGGAAAGGGCCGCCATGGCGGCGGGATTGTTCATGCGCCAAGCCCAGCACTGGCATGGAGCCTTGGAGCGCGGGTGATAGCGCCTCGGGTCTTACAGCACCAGAGGCAAGCCAGTTGGTGTGGTGCTGCTGCTGTTGCTGCAGCCATTGATGTTGGGGGGTCAGCCAGCTGTGCTGATACTGGGAACCCGCAGGTGGCCACTGCGCGTCATCTACTCGGTATTCCGAGCGGTCCTGGTAATGCAAGGGCTGCTGCTGCTGAAGCTGGGGAGCGCCTTGCTGCCGCCCCAGATGCTGCTGCAGATGCTGCTCGAGCTGCTGCTGCAGTTGCCAGAGCTGGCCAGCTGGCATAGTGCTTGGAGCTTGGTTTGGCCAAGCCCCGGTTTCCCTGTCTTGCGCGGACACCCACCCAGGCGAGACACCAAATGCTACACCATCTCTGTGCGAGCTCCGCACATAGGGTGGTACAACCTGAGCTGCCGCTGCCCTGACTCCCCCCAATTCAGCTGCAGGCATGCCAGTCAAGCGGTTCACGTCACTGTTGTGCCGTTCTGTAGCGTGGTCATGCACTGCCTCACGTCGTTGACTGCCGCCTGGCGTGGGCAAGTCATTCAACCCTTGCTCCCCTCCCAAGCCGTACATCCGGGCCATGTGCTGCTGCAGCCCGTGGATAGCGTCATATGCAGCCGGGGAGGCACGGTGATTATGCTCCGTGGGTGGCACTCCACCTGCATGCGGAGCCCCGCCTGCTTGGTTCCTGCCCTCATGCGGGTCCCCTGGAGCCCCATGCAACAGCATGCCTCCTGTCGGCCTGCCGGCCCCTGTCCCGTTCTCCGATGGCCCACCCGCCGGGCCCCCGTTGGATGACCCCGGCCCACCGCCACCCCCCGCTGCCACCGCCTGGATGTGCTCCCGAGCGGCACGCAGGCTGTTGCGGGAAGGATGGGAACGCAGCGCAGCCTGCAGCAGAAGTGATCAAAGGCTGAACATCGCAATCACTGCAGTTTAGGCTTTCAAAACCTGTCACAAGACGGTGCAATGAAGCAGCACCCTTGGGGGATGGCTAAGTGGCGTCGTGCGTTTGCATGCACAGCTGTCCTGCGCACCTGCTCTAGCAGCGAGCAGCCCTGCTTGTACTGCTGCTCTGGGCCTGCAGAACATTGCATGTAGCGCCAGCCGAGCGGCTGCCCACACCAGCGGCATCCAACATTGCACAAGGAGTACATGCCAGTACTTAGCCTGCACACACACGCACACAAACATGACAAAGCATGTGCACGTGTCGGTGCTCGTGCCCTCCATGCAAGCAAACGTCAAATCAAAGGATTGAGCTCTCTCATCATGGGAGACAAAAGCCCTTCGACCAACCCAATGGCTGCCCAGCTGTTCTGCCAAATCATGCATGGGATGCTTCACTAGCCCAAGCATGCACAAACATGCTGGCACTGGTGACATTGCAGCGGCCAAGAGGCGTGAATGCTGTACACTGGCGTTGAAGCGTTGTGACAAGCGTCGTGCACCCTTGCGGCTTAGTTGTGACCACTTAGTCAACTCTCTCTTCTTATATGCTCTGCCTCTTTGGATAGGCGTAAACAAAAGGTTGCATGCATTACACAGTCTGTCATGACGGGTGTCAGAGCACGTCATGAAAAATATTGCAGCAGGGATTGCCCTACACCATGCTCACCGTTCCTCACGAGCTTCGGACGTTATGGTCACATTGGATGTTGTGCTCCGCAGCAAGAAGGCAGGCCTGTCGTTGCCCATAGACCCACTCCATATCAACTGGTTGTTGGTGGCAATGTCCGCCCTGAATGGCACAGGCGCAGATATGCATGTGCTGCCAGAAGATCAACAGATGGAGCGCACACGTGGACACCACAGACAGCTGAGCAGACAGTAAGCTGAGCAACCAGGGCTCCGTGTCAGGCCAGATGGAGGCAACAGATGACATGAAGCGTGCAGTGCTGCAGTCAACAACTTACCCGCAGCCTCCACACGTATAGCGGGGCTGCTCATCGTCGTCACACAGCTGCAGAAGGGTGCAACGAAGTGATTGAGGCGTGCATGACTTGCATGCGTGTGCGACAAGAAATGACAGAACGGCATATAAATCCTGCGTTACGAATCGTGGCTGCAGCTGAAGAGGTGTGGGCACGGCGTCAGTGGCATGTCGCCCGGCTGTCGCAAAACTCACCTCGAGAAAAGGCCTCCCCATGGTTGCAAGGCCAATGGATTCTTGTTATACCATAGTCTTGAACGGGCTGAGCAGCCCCCAAATGGACACAACTGTGTGCTTCTGTACTCCAGCTGTGGCGTGCCTCTGCTACTGCTCCACCGCGCAATGCCCGATAGATTGTGCGCCAGATGTGCCCGCTGAGAGGACGCTTATGCCGAATAAAAACGTACCACATGGGGCCAACGGAGCAGCAAAAAGTGTGAGAGGCAGCCAGACTAATGCAAAACTATACAGAAGCACTACTGTGCAAAGCACTGCTTGACCGTCAACCTGGCCTTGAATGAAATGGATGGCGGAGTGGGACCTATGGATGCCTACTGGGCCACACACCAGTTGACTGTTTTCTTGCCTTGAAATGAGTGGCGGACTGGGCATAAAGGTTGATTTACTACGGCAGGGTCTACGAGAAAACCTCTCAAGAACAAGGTGCTGGGATGGCAGCAATACTGATGCCACATACCTTGCATGTGCTGCAACATGGCTGTTGTGCTGCTGACCAGTGCGGACCGGTTCGCATGTGCTTTTTCTGAGGCTGAGATCAGTCGCTGGAGGACCGAGGACCTGCTTCGCCCACAGCTGCTCCGCATGCAAGCAGAGCTGGAGTCCATGAGACGGGAAAAGGACGCTCTTCTGCGCCAGCTGCAGCAGTAGAACCAGCCGACCCAGCTACCCGCTCAGAAGCTGCCGCTACACCATTATGCTGATTCCTCAAAAGCAGCTGCAGCACAGCATACATCAGGCCCGACGTCAGCAGAGCAGATGTAACGGCTTGGTATTGATACTCCTGGCTCGTGACGCATCATGGTATAACTGTCTCTGACAGCTTCCCTGGTGTAAATACACACATATATATATATATATATATATAATTATATGTATATGTATATGTATACGTATAACGGGTGAGGCATGCCCCATTCTGATGATGCCCCAGCTGATGTACTTTGAGCACATAGGATGTCCCAGAACTGGCAAACTTCTTTTTTGTCGTTGGTCTACTCTTTTGTTTGTAATGTACCCCTTCTGAATCAAGGCGGTGTATACAGCATATTCCACGGCTACCTGGCTGCTACCTGGCTGCTACCTGGCTGCTTGGATTTGCAACAATGAACGGTGCCGACGATCCCCCCACGATGTCATTGTATTGCAACCTAAGCAGTGCCTGGCAGTTACTAGGTGACATGTTATCGTGCAGTACAAGCGGTGCCTTGGTCTGCCTCGGTTGTTATGCCGCTGAATGCTGCTGGCTTTGCTGCAGCCACCTTGTCCCTACTCCTGCTTATGGCGAATGGCCAGAAGGTCCGCCCTGAGGTCCTCCAATCCAAACAAAAAAAAAGAAGTTTGCCAGTTCTGGGACAATTCCCATGTTGTAAGTTTTCGTTGTGGGAAGCCAGTGCTCACACGGACATACACCATGTCTCAGTGCCAGACAACGCTGGTCCAGCACAGGGCGTTTTTTGAACTGGGTGCTCTAGTCGCTGCTTCTCTTGTACGAGCTCTTGGGTTTGGTTTGACTCAGTCCTGGCGCGGTCAAGAACCACCAAAAAGTACCATCTTTGCTGTTGCCTAGCTACCCATGCCAGGCTCTGGATAGCATATTTCTTTGCATATTTGTGCCTTTTTACTCGCTTTTGAGTGCCGGAGCGGCCTGGCAGGCATACGTTATGCGCACAAAATGCCTCCCCAGGCAAACCAGGATAATTCAGGTGTGTCAACCAAACATCTGGTACCAGACATGGCTTGGTCTACACCAGAGTCATAAACGTGAAAATTTCTTGCGCAAGAGAGGTTGGGGTAACCCCTCAATTTTCACATATATTCAGATTAATTCACGGAAAAATGATATGCAACACTTTTCAATGTTTAAAGTTTACAGTTTGCAGAATCTACAGTAAGCCCCACAGCACTTGCCAATTGACAGTGGTGTTTCAAGGTAATAATATCTCTGCCATCAACATATTCAACAAGCTTTATATCTGCCCATCCAGTCGGTGCATTACAATTGCCAGTCAACAGTGGTGTTCAACGTTAAGAAACCACTGTCACGTGCCATCTTAATGTAGCCTAATATGACCATATAGCCGTGGTTTAGACTTTGGCTTGCAGCGAGGTCATTATCTGCTCATTCTATGCCCCTGTATGCAACACTACGCTGAGACCCCAACTCCACACAGTCATCGGACCACTCTAGCAGCGTAGTCTTGCATCAACCACACAGTGGGCAATTTTACCGATTTACATTTTTGGATCCCTGTCCTGCAGGACACAGATCCAAAGGTAGTTGATTGTCCGATAGGCCAAAGCACATGTGAGTGGGGGTCAAACCTGAGGGAGACTGTGAGAGGCTGCGAATGATTTGACCACTGTTGCTTGTGACAGTGCTTCCTCGTTGACAAGAGGAAGCATCTGGAGTTGTGATGGTGGTTTGAGCTGTTCCAAAAACGACAAGGCATCGATAAAGATGTGCGAATAAGGCAGCAGTGGCACGCAGTCCTCCTGCATTGTGCTGACCATGCGGACAGCTGTAGACTCATCCAGTGCGAGCTGTCTCACAAATATCCCTTTGACACTCTGCTCATGTGTCTCACGTGTGTCCCCTCTGAGATATCCCACGCTGTGCCCAGCTCATCTTGGCCAACATTTGACAAACCGCTTGCGAAACGGGTGGATGACCTCATGTCAGTGAACCTCAACTTCTCGCGTTCTGCTTCATGATCTATTTGCTACCCAGTGCTGCCGTTCTGGTGGTCAGTAAGGTCTTTGTTGGTGCTTGCAGAAGCCAAACGCCAGATCATCACTAGACAGGAGGGTTTTTAAGGGCTTACTGAGCTGAGAACACATATAGAGTCAGATCCGGTAACATCAAATTCTCTAGACGTACTTGAGCGCCAAACACAGCCCGCTCGCCATGGCCGAGGACAAAATGCAGACAGACGAGCCTGCGACAGCGGCCGCACCAGCAGCAGCAGAAAAGACTGACGCTGTTGCTGTCAAGGCACCTCAGCCACAGGACAGCCTGCGTTCTATCGTCGCCCTGCTTGAGAATGCCGTGAAGCTGAAGGAGACTCGCTTGCTGTCAGGGCGCATTCTTCGCCTTACAGCAGCAGTGCGCAAGCATTTGACTCCTGAGATTCTAAGTGCATTCACAGCAAGCACTCTCTCCACCGAATGCGAGCTGAAGGGGACTCTCATGGCCATCCTGGACCAGGTCAGTGCTTCCCATGCAAACACGCCAGGCACAGAGGTACCTTCAAGGCTCGGCACATATTACAAGCCGGCTGTGAGTGCAGACAATTGTGTGAAGCTGGACTCGTTCCCACATGTGCACGTCGGTTCTCGGATTCACGTGTCCACACTTGTCTTACACAGGGAACACTCTGTAAATGCACATGCTGTTGCACATGAACTGTGCCTGCATGCATCTTATCAGATGAAGACAACTTCGGCTGCAGCTATGGACACGGATGCGGCCCCTGCACCTGCCGATGGCAATGCCGTCCCTCCGACCCCCAGCAACACCCCAGAGGTTGAGCTGTATACTGTGCTTCTTGTGCTTATGCTTCTCTTTGACCACAAGCAGATCCAGCAGGTGCGTGCTGTGCCCCACTTTTTGTCCAGTGACGAACTGCTTAAGCGTCAGTAAGCAGTGGTCTGTGGAAAGCATCCGGTGTTCTTTTGATGGAACACTACTGTGTGTCGAAACAAAGCATTGTCAGGCATGCTGTATATACCTGGAGCATGCCCCCACCTTGGTGTGAGGTTGCGTGTGCCTTTGTGTCTGTGTGCCATGTGCATGCCAGCGTGCCAGCGTGCTCGTTGACGCTCCATGGATCCGCTTGTGCAAGCCTTATTGAATAGCGCTGCATGAACTCGTCAACAAGTTTTCGCTGTCCTCGCCGTTGGCATGCTCTTACTCCTTGCACAGGTGTGCATGCTCCCCACAATTCTCCAGTGCTTCTCTGCTTATGACCATGTCGCAGGCCCAGGATTTATCTACCAGAGCGGTTCAACGGCTCCAAGGGTTCAACCGACGCACTATGGATGTGGTGGCCGCTCGCATCTACAGCTACTACAGTTTGGCATATGAGAAGTTGGGCAGGCTGGCAGAAATCCGCAGGTGGGACCAAGTCACTCCTGTTGAGCTAGTAATCATCATGGCTGTGCTGCAACAGCAGCAGCAGCGGTTACCGCATGATCATGCGGATTGGTTTTGGCAAGTAATGTGATCCTACTCAGTTCTTTGCCATAACGTGATATCTTGAGGGTTGTCAGTATCGCATCTCAAAGTTAGAACATCCTCGTGATTGACAGAGATTCACGGTGTGCTCGTTGTGTACATATAGTAGCACTGGGGTGGAGTTTAGATGACCAGGCCAGGGATGCTGCCCACCTTATGTGGCCTCTCTGGCATGAGGTGCCCTTGGCTTTGGTACGCTTGCCTGCAGCACTCTGCTTGCACTTCACCGCACATCCCATCTTCGCCACGATGTGATGGGCCAGGAGACACTGCTCAATCTACTGCTGCGCAATTACTTGCACTACAATCTCTACGATCAGGTATGGCACGTGCTCAAACAGCTGGGTGAAGCGTATAACAAGACAGGCCTGGTTTGTTTTGCGTAGCATAGATATTTAGAGGCAGATATGTTAACTGATTGGTTCAGGTACACAAACGGCTTGTGGGGCCCATCAGGCGGAGACGCAAGCGCTGATGCAGTCGTCCAAGCTGGTCTTGACAAGCTGGTCTTGATAAGTCTTGACAAGTCAGGCTGGCCAACGTTACTAATTCACAACACATTAGGGTTTTGCTGCCATGGGGACGGTTGAGTTCAGAAGGTTAACAAGTATCCTGGCAGGTGACTGCGCAACTGTGGACGCCCACTGGGCTGCACACCTGGCCGTACATGCTCAATATCAGTATGATCATCCTGACATCGCATGTTCTTTTTATTGGTCCTTCAGGCTGAGAAGTTCCGCAGCAAGGCCCAGCGTGGCGAGCTGTTCCGCTCCCACCAGCAGTACTGCCGCTACCTGTACTACCTGGGGCGCATCAGGGCGGTGCAGCTCGAGTACTCGGAGGCAAGGGACTGCCTGCAGCAGGTGAGCAACGGGGTCGGCAGGGCTAGCTAAGGTTTGGCGTCTGCTCAGCCAGGAGGGCAGATGGTTACTGGACAACTCAACCAAATGCTTGCACCAGAGCACATAACACCGTTCTGAGAGCAGTTGGAATATTAAGGCGCTCGCAACACAGTCGCATGTGCACTTGTGTGGGTTATCCATCGCCTGCACTCTCCCAACGGCTCAACAGCTTGGGTGCTTTCCACGTGCAGGCGTCCCGCAAGGCGCCGACCAGTGGCGTGGGTTTCCGCGTGACCGCTGACAAGTGGCTCATCCTGGTGAGTTTGCTGTGCATCTGAGTAAGGCACAGTGAAGGCAAGACCGCTCGGGTGTTGCCATGAGTGCCAGCGTGACAGCGCTATAACACAAGATCAGGTCTTGTTCTGCACACTCTGTGGGTTCAATGATTTCCGTCTGCCCTGCCTCCTGCTTTGCTCAGATACATCACTCTCCTGCCATTGCATGTTGTGTGGTGATGTGCTCCCACAGGTGCGTCTGCTGCTGGGTGAGGTGCCTGAGCGCACTGAGTTCGCAATGCCGGGCCTTTCCCGGCCCCTGAGGCCCTACTTTGAGCTGACACAGGCAGTGCGCAGCGGAGACCTGGTGGCATTTGCACAGGTGAGGAAGGCACAAGGCCACAGATGTCGGTGACAAGGGACAATGCAAGCGGCATACCAGATGCACGCTGAATAAGTGCAGGTACCACGGCAAGCAGAAGGTTACAGGGGCCGTTGTCCAAACCGAGTAACCAAATCACATTGGTCATCACACTGCTTGTCATACCCGTCCGCATGACTGTGCAGCCGTGGGCACACTGGTGGCAAAGATAACAGGTTTGCATGACCGACAGCATGTGAGGAAGCAAATCACTCCGCTTGGTTTCCTTTCAGTGTTACGTACATGGTGCTCGGTGTGTGCGCTGTTTTAGGTTGCCGAGCTGCATGATAAGGTGTTCAGGGCCGATGGCGTGCGCAACCTCGTCATGCGGCTGCATCACAATGTGCTACGCACAGGGCTGAGGCGCATCAGGTATGCCAGTAGGCAACTGAATGCACAGCAACTTGCCAGGAATTCACAACCCCCATGCTGATCTAGTGAAGGAAAAGCAGCTGGCTGAACTGCCGAGTATCTAGGCATGGTCGTTTTGTTGATCAGCGCGCTTGACAATGTGCTCGCTTTGTTTGGGTGTTGCTTGCTGCAGCATGTCCTACTCTCGCATCGGGCTGGCTGATGTGGCAGCCCGTCTTCATGTGCCCAGCGCTGACGAGGCGGAGTGCATTGTGGCCAAGGCCATTCGCGATGGGGCCATCGACGCCGTTATTGACCATGACGGTGCAGCCATGGTGTCACGCGAGGCACAGGTGATTGCCTAGGGGATAGTGAGAATGACTCGCGGGCTGACATGGAAAGTCTGTCATAGAGCGCCTGCACACACTTATCAGCGTTTTTTGCCTAAGGCACTAAGTAGCACAGCTTGCTGAACTAGATATGGACACGTGTCCTGTGCCTGTCTGTTGGCGCAGGAGGTTTACATCAGCAGTGAGCCAAGCGATTCATTCCATGCGCGCGTGGCTTTCTGCCTAGACCTTCACAACGAGGCAGTCAAGGCTCTGAGATACGAGGTATGCCTGAAAATTTGGCAAATGGGCAGGGTCTGCGACAGCTCGTCTTGCAAGCTGTAACGCTTTTGTGCTGGAAGGCGGTCTGTCAACACTGCGCCGTTGTCAGTAACTGTTTTCCTGTCAGTACTGCGCGACCTGCCCGTGACACAAATGCCAGTTTGGCATTGAGTATGGCTGCCTTGCGTTGCCTGCAGCCTGACTTCCACAAGAAGAAGCTGGAAACAGCTGAGGCACGTGCTGAGCGCCTTGCAGCTGAAGCGGAGCTGGCAGCAACGCTGGAAGAGGAGGGAGATGATGAGTTTTGAACACAGCCGTGTCAATGCACCATAAAGTGACACTGTAAAAAAAAGTCACCAGTTCTGGGACAGTTTGTGTGAATAGGTCTGTAATACCGCCAGGAATTATTGTGTGTCAGTAAAACATGTGTATGTGTGTGTGTGTGTGCCAATCACATACAGGGTGAACAGCGGGGTGAACAGCGCGTGTTGTGGTAGACGGTGCACTGCCACTTCTGGGACAGCAAACCAG
>QAXH01005945.1:36733-75088 GCA_004335635.1 Chloromonas sp. AAM2
GTCAGCGACACACCACGGTGATCAGATGACACTGACCCAGCCCACTCATACACGACAACACTGGAACCATCACACGGCCCAATACACACACCATGAACACACTGGTGCCAGTGCCAGTCCCAGGAATTGTCCCAGAAATGGCAAACTTCTTTCTTTTTTGCTTGTGCCTTGGTCAATGTACGTACTGACTGTGGATGATGTGAAAGTTGGTGTCCGTGTACGGTGCTCACTGGCTGGAGCCCCTGGCAAAGCCAGAATCAATGGAAAGTCACAATTTCTCATAGGGACCGCTCTTTCGTACTCTATTGACGCTGTAGAGCCCCAGCAGCAGAAGAAGTGTCGCGTGGATGGGCGATTGGGGCTCAGGACCATTGGTTAGCAGGTGATCATAACCGTGTGTGCCGCAAGCGACAACAGGGACCATGCATACTCGGGGCAGTTTCCTCATGCGGCCACCATGCACATCGAAACCGCCACGTGGGCTCGGTCTTCGGTGTTGTAGCTTCCGTCGCACACACACTGTACCGCCTTATGCCAACAGCAAGGTGCAGCCTCAGCCCTTAAAAAACTGAATTCGGAGGGCGCTGCTGATCTTGGCGACTGCGATGGTCTGTCGGGCCACGTGTGGCAGGTACGCATGCAGAGGCCTCCTCGCAAACTTGTGATGGATTAGTAGGCGCATATCACGCACCAGCATTCTGTCATCTCTGCCAGCGACAGCATTTGATCGCATGAGCCTTTTTTTGCATTACGGCCGTTTCTTTGCATTTGCAGGTCAAGGCCTTAAAGACGACAAATGCTGAACGCCTCGCAACCCAGCACATCGGGCCGGTGTTCAGCACCGCTGATCCATTCCAGCAATCCTTGGCGAGCCCAAGGGTGCCCAGTAAGCAGACGACGGCATTCCGCGAACAGCAGACGACTTTTAGAGCAGCACTTCTGGGCGACTGCTGCCTGTGATAGCCAGTACAAATGCGCGCCCGACAGTGACTTGTTACGGAATGCAGCAGCAGCACAACCTCGCAGCAGGCCTCGGTGTGCTGCCACAAAAGGCAATGGCACGAATGGTAATAGCAGGGACAGTAATGGGCAGCAGGCCTCTTCATCAGATGATGGGGAATGGGGTGGTGCCGGCGAGCAAAACCAGCAGCAGCCTACCGCTGGCACCGACAGGCTTCGCAACGCCATGCAGAAGTTCAGGAAGTTGAGTGGGGAGCTGGCTGGTGATTGGAAACATGTGGCAAACAGACCGCAGCAGCAGCAGCCGTCCGCCAGCCAACCCAGCAACACACAATCACAACGGCTACGTTCTTTGATGCAAAACTTCGGGATGGCCGGGCTGCCTGGGATGGGCTTGGGCGTAGCAGCAAATGTCGCAACTCAGCAGCAGAACGGTGGTGCCGGTCCTAAGCAGGCAGTCCAAGGGGGCGCAGCGGTGGCCGGCCCGCCACCCCGCCGCAAGCTGACAGCAGCAGAGGCGACCGAATGGGGTTCCGACTGGACCGAAGATTGGGATCCGGAAGAGGACTTAGATGAAGAGGCACGTATGGCGCTGGCTGACGAGGCAGAAGCAAAGCAGCGCGCTGGGCGTGGTCAGGGGCCTTACGGCACACCTCGCGACAAATGGATCACACCGCTCCTCGATCTGCGCGCAGTCACTGGCGCCGTTGACCCCGATCAAGAGCGCACCGAGGTTAACTTGCAGACCGAGGCGCTGGCTAATAAAGATGAGTCTCAGACTGCCATTCGTTACGCCGCACAGCTCTTCATCATTCCGTTAGTCACGGGCTTCGTGCTCAGTCGCGCTCTCGCAGACCCAGTACTCAGCTTCACACTTCAGAACAATTCGGAAGCGTTTGCGATGACGGACCGTCAGAAGATCGAGGGCGCTGAGAAGGTGCACATTGAAGAGGCTCGGCTCCGCTTTGACATGGCGATTGGCAAGATTCCGCCGCTGTCAGAGGAGCAAATTCTGGAGCACTTGAGAGAGTTTGCGGAAGAAGTGGTGCACGAGGAGCGCCTGACCAATGAACAGAATCTCATCACTGTTGTCTCTGACTCCATCTCCTCAATCATCTTGTTCATGCTAATCAGCCAGGTGCGATCTGAAGAGGTGGGGAGGAGGTCAGGGGAACAGATTATACACCGTGAGGTCAGGGTTGTACAGGGAGGTCAGGAACAGGAAAGGGCATGGCTGTACTCTAGTCTGTGCAGAAACCAAAAAGCCTGATGCGGAGGTGTGCAGACAAAGAAGTAGAATGGGAAGGGGTGGCAACACTGATAAGGATGGAGGACGGGTCACACAGTTCACAGCTAACGTGTGTGACATGAACAGCTGAAGAAGTTTGGTTTGAACTCAATCAACGAACTGGGCGTGCATGTCCTGCACGTCTTGCATGTCAACATGGTATCAATCGAATATTATCATGTAATCATTATTATTATTTCAAGATAGCGCTTTACATTTCACCGCTTCCCGCTGCGTGCTATTATGGAGCGGGGAAACTTCTCAGCGCCAGACTGAACAGCGCCTGTCTAGTTGCTCGCTTGCCCTTTTTCTCATGGCAGACCGAGCTGGTTGAGCAGGATACATTCACACTTGAATGCACATTGGCCGCTTTGGTGATTTGTTGAATGGCCTTTTATTGGTCAGAGCATATATATGTACACGGACGTACAGCCCCATTACACACGGCTGCTTACTCATAGGCACACTCAGGCACACAGCCCATTGTGCACATACACGATGCACAACGCTGCACGGTGCTCCTTGACCGGGTGTGGTTCAGGTGCTAGGCCAGGTGTCCCTGAGCAACCATGAGATTTTTCTGTTTCCACGCGCAGTCATCCCGTGGGCGCCAGGCTCTGTTCAACACAATTTCTCGCCTATTCGAGGGGCTGTCAGACATCGCCAAGGCTGTGATGATCATCTTGATAGCGGACACACTCTTGGGCTACCACTCAGAGGAGGGCTGGACTGGGCTGATCGAACTGGTTGTGGGTCACTACGGGTTCGAGGCGGAGGAAGAAGGACTGGTCATATTTGTGGGCATCGTGCCTGTCGTGATCGACGTCTTCTTCAAGTACTGGATCTTCATCGGCCTCAACAGGATCTCTCCAGGCGCTGTCATCACGCTCAAACAGGTGTGACATCACGCTCAAACAGGGTTGGGTGGGGCTGGGTGCTTCAAATGGGTCGTGTGCTGGGCAGGTCTAGGTGTACTACCTGCGCAAGCGCCTTTCTGCAATCTTTGCCACTACAGGGCACGAAGCAGGGCATAGCATGATTCGATAGCGGCTAATGCATGTGACTGATTAGTGTACTGCATCTTGGAAATGGCAGCATGTCAGGCTCGCCCGCATGGATACACACATACAAATGCTCCGAGGTGTATGGTGTAGTGGGCATGCATGCGAAAATTGCTCGACTATACTTCTGCACCATGGCATTTATGGACTTTGCAAGATGGCACACCTGGTTTCCTGTTGCATATGCAGATTGACACCCACTAAAGCTTGGCATCCTAGGCTGTCAACAAGAGCGTCTCAGGCATGGCCAAGGTCTTCCCGGATTTCTGTGCGTTTGGACCTGTTTGTTTTCCAAAGTCTTCAGCGGTTTGGTCGGACAACTGGCTAACCTATACCGATCTTGTTGTATTGCATTTGCGGACAAGATATTAGTTAGGAATTGCACTTGAACCCGCTCTGCAGCTCAACTCATTGAGCAATGCCATACATATGCATGGCCAGAGAGCTGCCTGTCAGCGCCTGATTTTGGTATTATGCGGCGTGCAACAACGCTGTTGCTGTGGTGGTGTGATTGATTCTCCAGAAGCTTCAGGGATTGGAGTTGGAGCAGTGGCACTGTTTGTGCAGAAGCAGATAAACCAAGCTGTGCTGCCTTGCTGTTACCTTGATCGGCGTGCTTAATCGAACACATAAAGTGAGGCTGAACGTTGTGTTTTTGCTTTTATTATAGTGGGACAGTTCCAATAAATGTGAAACCCCTTGTCAAGCCATCACTCTCAATGAGTTACACCTTCGGTCAAGTTGCACCATTCAGCATGTGAGTAAACCACTAGGAATTGGCAAGCTCAGGCTGTTGGTAGGACTCGGAAGCTGTCCTGACAGTGCTGGCGGGAGTGGTGATGACAACCAGCCTTCTTTTGACCTCTGGAGCAACCACAACGAACAGCCACCTCAAGCAGCATGAATAAAGTACACATTAAAAAGTTGGATCACTCAAGAGGAGACAGTAAAGTTTAATGCAATTACTGTCAGCAGTTGGGTCATGAAGTCTCGCATGGGCCTTTACAATGTGGCTCAGCCCTCGACTTGTTGTTCATTCCTTCATGTCACATGGGCTCCTCCTCGTCTACCATGTGCTGCATCATGCTGGAAGGGCAGGGCCTTGTGACTGCTGCACACAGCCTGCTGTAGTCCATGTCGATTTCAACCCTGCGAGGACGGGGTGGGCAGGGACGCCGTGTATGGGGCATCCGATCTGTGTTCCTGCACCGTACCAATACAAAGCACCTCCAGTCCACACCCATGTGTGCACCATGCTCTCAGACATCGCATTGCCCGTGCATTCCCCACCCACCTGGCCACAGTCTCAACCCTTGAATGTTTGTCTGACTTCCTGCACCAAATCTCTCTACGTATATACAGTGTCACTCGTGCATGTTAGCAGTCTCAATCCTCGTACGACCTGGCCACAGTCTTGACTAATTTTGTTACGTGAGCAAAACCGTCAAAGGGCAGTCTCACTTCTCATATGTTTGATCATGACGAGCTGCACCAATCTTACCCGTCCTGTGTGACTTGGCGTGCTGCCCCGTCCGGAAACACGACCTCCTTGGTCCCGTGCGGATGATGGGCCTCGGCCTGGCCCGAGGGGAAGTGGAACACTTCGGTGCCGTCGGTGTAGGTTGTGTGCCACGTGCCCACCTGCACACAAGGCAGGGAGGAGTTGTGGCAAAAATGGGTCATCTCTTCCACATGCACTGGTCGAACGCCACATGCATGAGAGCCACATCAGTCTACTTCAGCTGCATTATGCCGCGAAGACAAGGTCTGCCTCTGCTGGCATGGATCAGCACTGCCTTCCTGCATGTGTTGCCATGCACGTACCTCAGCATAGAAGTACTCGGTGCAGCCTGAGGACAGCTGGTGCTTGATGTCCCCGTTGGCGAAGCGAATGAGTGTGGTCCCCTCTGTCAGCACGACCTTTCGAGTTCCGTTGGCAAACGACACATCCCTGCACGTGCAGAGCTGCAGGCAGATTGTGAACCCAACACCGGCAATGGCAAGGCAAGGGTCCAAGCCTATGGTCAGCTAGGGTCATGGAACCATTAGAAGTGGTATGCATGTTTCACAGCATTGACTGTGACGTATTAGGAGGTGTATGAGCGCCCTCATCAATAAGCACTTCACTAGCATGCCAGCTTGCCCAGCACATGACAGCCCTGCCATACTTAGAGCTCTGCCGAATAGCTGCTGTGCACCCGTACCTTCTGCCAGATGCCCTGAAACGCTCCACCTTTCCATCTGCATGGCTGACAGAGCGGACAACCGGGTCCCGTGACGCATGATGGTGTGACGTGTGACTGCCCGTCACATGGTGTGACGTGTGACTTCCCATCACATGGTGTGACGTGTGACTGCCCGTCACATGGTGTGATGCAACCATTTCTGCGCTTTGGAGCCATTCCTGCTTGCCCTTGTGATGTGCGTGTCCGTAACTGGCCACCTGACCGTTGGTGGCATGCATGCCACGTGGCCCCTGATTGGGCCCATTCATAACTGATGGCTTGTTGTGATTGTTGTTGTTGTTGTGATGGTAGTGACCGTTGGCTTGATGGCTATCAAGGCTGTGATGGTCATGGTACTTGGACTGTTGGGTGTCATTGCCATGAGGTTGATGCATGCCAGCTGTGTGCTGCAAAGAGTGAGAGGAGTGTGTACGTGTGTGATGGACACCACCAACAGTTGAATTTGAATGGTGTGTGGCGTCCATAGGAGCTTGAGTTGCAAGGTGCCTATGCCCCACATGTATCACGTGATCAGATGTCCGGCTGCCAAAGCTTGCCTCCACTTCTAGCAATTCCTCGTCATGCGACCGTACTGGATGGAGACTCGGCTGGTGGTGGTGGTTGTGGTGGATTGTGTGGTTTGTTGTGGCTGTTGAATTCATGTGTCGCGAGGTTTGAGGCTGTTGGTGCATGTCTGCATACGAACGCTGATGTGAGTAGGGCTCGTGTCCCTGCTGCTTTGCCTCCCGTTCAACTCTTAGTAAGCGCAGTGTGCTGCCTAGCTGTGCAAGATCATCACCACCTTCGGCTGAACCCTGGGCACCAGCACTGGGCTGAGAAGAGTCAGAAACATGTTTGCCGCTCGGCCGCTGTTGGTGCTGTTGCTCCTGATGTGACTTCACATCATCTGAAGCTGTGAAACCATTGGTACGCTGTTGCTGCTGCTGCTGCTGTTGCCAATGTTGCTGGTTGCCTTGTTGTTGCTGACCCTCTGGAGGTGATTTCCTGCCATCAGAGGCTGCTCCATATCGCATGGACACATGGCCCAAATGGCCCTGCCCCATGTCACCGCTCAGCCCCCTCTCACCCGCGTCCCAGTGTGCATGCGATCCATCCTGCTCTCCATGCAACCCATGCATGTACTCGCCATCCTCATATGCCCCATGTGCTGAACCGCGTGATGAGTGGTGGCTTGGCCTATCAGACGCATGCAAGGGGCGAGTTGCGGGGTCTAGGGCTGTTTCGACCTCCTCTCCTGCCCAGCTATCCAACGGTGACGGCTGGTGACGATTAGGGTTGGTTGAGGACTGGTTGGTTACTGGTGGTTGGCTACTGGTGCTTGCTGGCTGTTGGCGGCTGTTGGTGGCTGTGCCTGGTTGCGACCTAGCAGCTGGTGCAGCTGGTGCAGGGCCAGTGGCAACGGCAGGCCGTGGTGGCAGCGTGTATGGCAGCAGCTGCTCCGCCTGCTGCTTCAGCTGGACCCGGGCGAGGGACTCACTGCCCATGTCAACTTGCGCACCTGCAACACAGATCCCAAGCAATAACACCAGTCAGTAGTTGAAGTCAGTGTTGGCTTGAGCACTGCAAGCGATCATGTGCTTGAAGACATGCATAGCTCTTGTACGCATCCAACGGATTGTAAACCCATTTAATTGACCGTTGAATGCTTTGGGCACTGCGGTTTGTCATGTTCACGCTTAATGACAGGTGAGCGCTTTGGAACATGCATGAGACCAGGTCCGCAACTTCTATCCGTGTGCCGCACGGTGGTTGCCGAATGCATGCGCCTTGCCATCATGGCCTGCGCACCTGTGTTTGTTGTGGTGCTGCTCGGTGTGCGCTTGACAGCGGCCGGTGTGTGCTGCTGCCCCGCTCTGCCGGGGACCGAAGGGGGGCCGGTGGTGGCGGGCACCCCCGTGAGCCGCTGAGCCTCGTGCCACCGGATCTCTTCACGTAGCTCACGATTCTTCTCCTGCAGCAGCCAAATGGTTGGTTGGTTAGTTGGTTGGTTGGTTGCTCCGGTCAATTTCAAACCAAGGGAGAAGAGACCTGAGAAGGGGGGCACTGTGGCCATGTGCATAGTTAAAGTCAGAAAGGGGAGGAAGGGGCCTGAGAAGAGAAACGCCTTTGCCCTGTGGCCGCAATGCTTTGTACCGGCTTTGCACAAACCATGATCAAAGTGCCACTGAGCAAGAGGCATCGCGTGCAAGAAGGCGCGAGCTGATACTGTTGCCACTACATTCTGCATTTGCTTTACACTACATTCCACAACACCGTCCAACTTGCTGCAGCCGACCCCCACCTGTTGGTCCAGCAGCTGCCTCCTGAGCCGCTCCACAGTCAGCTTGTGCCTAGCGGCTACCGCCCTGCCCTCCTTCCGCTCCTCCTCGAGCACGGCCTCCACCGCCTCCACTGCACTGCGCTCCTTCTTTGTGGGCAACTGAATCACGTGACAGAACAACAACCCTCAGGAGGAGTAATGGAGGGACAACAAACCTGGGCCGAAGGCAATGCATGCAACCAACAGGCACGCAAACAAGCAAACCACACAATTGTTTTTCTGGCTCGTGGGCCACACTTGCCAAATCAAAGCTGGAACTCACACGCACGAGAGACAGCAACCAACTGCACGAATGACACCATGCCACTGAACCAGCCCCTACCTTGAGGATTGCCTTGCTCTGTTTGTCGAGCACACGCCTGTCCCGCTCCAACCTCGCCACCTCCGCCGCTCGCCACGCCTCGAACGCCCCGCCGTCGGTCGCCTGCTTGCGCTCCCACGCCGCCCTCTCCGCCTCGAGACGGGAGGCGGCCCGCTCCAGGTCAGTGCGCAGCTTACCCAGGGAGACTCGCTCCTGGACATGGCGAAGCAGACAGCCACAAGAGGACGACTGTCACAGGAGCGGGAAACCGCTATGGGCCATTTGAAAAGGAGGAGGACGGATGTCAGGAGGCGGAGCGGCAACATATCACGGCACACCATACCGTGTGCTCAGCTGAGAAGCGCTGGGCTGCGTCTGAGGTACTCTGATGATGGCTTAACAACAAAACCAAAGAAGTAAAACCACACGAAGTAGCCACACCACAGCACGTAACACAAACTAGGAAGGTGGCTGGCTGGTGTCGCAGGCACTCCTGGTCCCAAAGCCGATTTGAATATTCAGTGGATATGTGCATGCACTGGTGCATACAGGGCGTCAGTGCATGCAGGGCTGAGGGGGAGGGCTGCTTGCCCTGCTTCACCGTACCTGCTGCAGCTTTGAGTTCTCCTGCTCCAGGTGCTGCAGCCGCTGCATGTCAGCCGCTGCCAAGCCGCTCGCATGCGCCGCGCCCGGTGCACTCCCGCCCTTGCCCCGTCCCGCCCCAGGACCACCATCGCTGTCCCTCCGGCCTGCGGCAATCAATTGCAGATTGCAACAAACGTGCTGGACCATCGGACACCCCTGGTTGTACTGCTACAGCTGTGCCATAAAAGAGGCCAGCACCAGAACCCAGGAACTGTCTTGCGCTGAAGCGATTCGTCTAGGCACACCTGATGAGTCATTTGTTACATGCATTCCAACCACTGGTTCAGTTCCAAGCACTGGTGCAGACACACGAGGTTCCTGCGGCAGTGGCAGCTCGGCACACCTCGTTGCTGTTGATTGCCTGTTGGGCCGCTGCGCCCGGCACTGCCATGGTTTGCACCGAACAGTGAGCGGACAAAGGGCTGTGCCAGTTCAGGGCTGTGTACAGGGTCACAGCTGCTAATCTCCTCCTGCTCCTGTTGGCCGCCACCCTGCGAACAGGCAGCACACTAACAACGTTGGATATCAGACAGGAAAACCTACACAGTCCAGGGGATGCTGGGAAAAGAACCAAAGGATGCTGTACTGAAAGAACCGCTACCTGTCTATTAAGATCACGGATGCTGGCTTCCTGGGTGTGATAAAAGGGCGATGACATTTCAACCCGCTGCATGGTGTACCAAGCCACGTTGGTCTCGGCCTGGTTGGGAAGCTGTTTGCTCAGCTTCCCAACAAGTCCTTGAATCACTTCATCAACTGCCACCATGCCCATGCCCATGCCCATGCCCATGCCCATGCGCAGCTGCCCTCCAAAGGATTGCAGTGCAAAAGCCATGAGTCCGTGCCTGTTCTCTATCCACCATGCTTGTGCAGGTTAATCCGCACTCGTGCATGTGCGCGTCGTGCGGATGTTTGAATCCCATGTGCTCGCCGTGCATGTGCATCGCATGTGGCCATTACATGCGCATGCCATGCCACACTGGGACCCACCTGTGGTCTTCCAAGGTCCTGTTCCGAAGCTGCGCCGTTGTTTTCAAACCACTGCAGGGTGCTGCTCTGGTAACTGAACCCACGCCCGTGACCGCCCCCGCTAGCTGCAGTATCTTGTGGGCCCCACTCCTCAGTATCATCCTCAAACTCCGACTGTGGCTGTGGAACGCTGCTCCTTGTCGGTTGCTGCGATGTTACTGGCACTTGGTGCAGCGGTTGGACTGGCAGTTGGTCAACCTGCCACCACTCGCTGCCTGGGTAGTGCCCATCCACTGCTGTTTCCTGAGCCTTGGCGGCAGGCATTCTAGTCTTGGCTTCAGCCAGCGGCCTGGTGTCTGCCCAGCTGTTTCCTGTTGTTTCCTGCAGGACATGGGGGTCGTTTGTGTCAGGAGTTCCGCTGCCCACTATTTCGTCCTCCACGGCCCACATGTTTGCTGATGTGAGGGGTGACGCTCCTGCAGCAATGTAGCAGGGCGGTTGGATTTGTGAGTTGCGGTCCGGGCTAGGCGGCCAGGCAGAGTGACCGGGGTGTCAAGTATGTAGTGTGATGGTTAGTGCCTGGAGCATGGCATCATGATAGGGGGACATTGGGTGTAAATTGGAGATTTGGACCTTACAATTCACCACAATACACCACAACTTGGTTCAGCGTATCAATGGCGGTGCCATTCACCTGCTTGGGCTGTGGCAATGGGTGCTGAGGGTGGCTGCCTGGCCGGAGCGTGACTGACGGCTGCATGGCCATGCCATGCACTGTGTGTGGCACGTGGTGCGATGGTGGGCTGACCCAGGTCCTTGCGGATTTGCTCCTCCAAAGCTTCAAACTCTGCAAGCTCCAAGTCTTCCTATACATGCATCAGTTGCATACAGATAGATAGTACAGAACTGCCATGGTAGTGAACAAGAGCTTGGGTTGCTGCATGAAATAACTGCATGGAATACTTTTAGCATCATTCTTCACCGTATTCACCACTATGTTGGCGCTGTCCAAGTGCACATGATGCAACATGTGTACTGGGCTTCTGTCATCAAAAGAATTCTGGCACAAAATGCGCATACAGAGTACAGTGCTTGACAATTGATATGGTGGTGCTGCATTGGTCATGTACCTGGAACTTGTCATGCTGGTGCCCTGCTGCCATCTGACTTGCGCTGTGGCTAGTTTTGCCCCCCAGCGCATCTGCCATGCCTGCATGCAAAGCAGCAAAACATCCTCACATGCCACACAAACCATGCGGCATGGTACGTCCGAGCGCTTCGCCATGTCCGGTGCATGCATGCACAGCGACAATTGGCATGCTACAGAGTTTCTTAGGGAGTTTACCATAGCATCAGCATCTCAGCGGCTGAAAGCTATTGTCTGCATGCACACCCTGGAACGGTTGGCATGTGTACAAGTGTTGCCCACCGTTGTTGCGAGGGACAGACTGCATCATGGAGGTCTGTCCAGGCACTTCGCTCGGCATGTCATCTTCTTCCCCTGTCCATGCAGCCCATCCCTGTGTGCTCGCGACTGGCATAACCTGGTCTCTTGACCGTGTTCGCACGTCCGGCTTGACCTCGCCACTGTTCGCGACTCGGCTGCTCTCTGCTGACAACCCATTGTCCACATCGTCCACATCACGCTGCTTCTTTATCTGTGGACCGAAGACGCGCTTCTGCACGCCCTCGCCACGCTTCAAGAAAACGCGTTTTGGCTTGGCGACATCGCCCTCCTCAGCCATGGCAATCTTCGCTGATATCAGGCCATTGTTATGCTTGCACTGTACACTCAATTGCTTCCAGGACGTAACGTTTTTGGCGGTTCGGCTGTCTCACATTGTTTGAATAAGTCCCTAGGGTTTGGCTTCCCACTAAAGCAACTCCCGTGCACTCACAACAACTTTAACCATCGCTTACATGAAATGATTATCGTATCAACCCTTCAAGCATCATTATATGTGCGATCTGTGCCTCGTTCAAACTGAAGTCTAAAATCTCCAGACTCTCCTTCATGTGTGCAGGATTGGATGACCTGCAGCCATGGCAGGAAAACATATATGTTGGCACTTTTGAGTAGTTGTGTTCAGCTTAAACCTTGCCTGCACCTAGCTGACCACATGCTACTGAAGATGAGCTTTCGGTGCTCTCACCATGCAACAGTCTTATCAAGGGATATCAACACACTGAATTAAAGGTTGCTCTTGTGAAACGTCAGGCTCCTGGGCCCCCTTTACTCTGGTCACAATCACAGGTCTGAGGCATAACACACTGCTGGTACTATGACAGGCTGGTACTGCTGAGCGGGATTCTGATCCATTTCACCTTGGGAGCACAAGCACGCCCATGTGCAGCACCCATCGCAGCACCACCTGTGCCACTGTCCGATTGACGGCCGTGGCAATGGACTGCAGGCAGAACCATGACAGCAAGTACACGCGCAGCTGTGGAGAATGGTAATGCATGCTGGATACTCAAAGGTGAACGGACATGCAAATGGTTGGATGGATGCATGATCCAAAATCTATGCGGCACCGCATAGGGGCTGCGACAGCACACCAGCCTAGTAAAGACAAAATAGCCAGTCTGCTGAAGCCAAGCCCCTTGGGCATGCACAAATGCACAAGGGTGCCATTGCCATGCGCTGTGCAGCATACCTTCAGGCCGCTGTTTGTCAGCACTGGGTTGGTTGCTGTGTGCCACTGCGTCCCAAGGGAGCTGTACGCCACCATCTGAACCACAAGAGCATAAGTACCGTACGTTTGAGCACTGACTGTAGAATGTGCACCATCAGACTAAAACGACCCCATGCTGATCACCGCTGCGCTGAGTTAGCCAAATCCCGCCATGCACTGCCGGTTTGTGACATGCTGATGAACCCTGACATGCGTCTGATACATTGTGCGCTTGACTGGGTCAGTTTTGTGGCTCGGTTGTACTGCCAGCAGGCCCATCCATACTCGTCCCAGCACTTGTGCACATGCATATTCTGATGCTTCCCTGTGAGCTTGTGTGAGTCAGTCTTGCCTCCCGACTGTTGTGTTACTGACAGGCCACCCACACCCACTGCCCTGTCCTAGACTCTAGCCGCACCCTTCAACATGATCAGATTCTCTTCCCCACCCAAAGCATGAGCGGCAGCCTGACCTGTATTCCATTAGCCTTGCACATGGCCTGCAGGTCCCGGTTCTGTGCAAATGGGTCCATATGCACCTGCATGGGCCGTGGGGCGGGTCAGTGGTCAGCACCTAGGCAGGGCCGCAATGATGACCGAGCAAATTCTTGCAGTACACGATAGATGCCCTTGATACCGGGTTTTGAGTGCCGCAGGCGGTTCAGCACCGCATGTCAGTGACAGGAGCCTCTGCTGGCGGCTCTGGTGAGTCATCCTATGAAACCCTGGGCTAGGCGTCTGGCCCTGTTGAACCTACCCGCACCTGTTGTGACAGACTGCCCACGTGTCAGCAGCCCTGCTCAAGTCCAGCAGCTTTCACATCCAACCCCAGCCGAAACACGATGTATCATACATAATGTAGGCATTGGCCTTCACATACCAACTATGCACGTATTAGGCTGGCATTTCCTGCCATGATTGCAAGATGAAAGCCCTGGCTGATGCACCGACCTGCAAAACCTGTGGCTTGATCTTGGCAATGGAATAGAGAAGCGTCAGCTGCTGATTGTCGAAGTTGCTGACGCCTGCAGGTGCACGTGGTTGCATACTGAAGGAAGGCACGCAGCTGGTCACAGCACAGATTGGCCACTGAGATGAATGCTGAATGAGAGATACAGTGCAGGCAGCTGGCCGCCCACCCACCGATAGCGCGTGTCTTGTTCGCCCTGTACAGTTCCTCAAACGCCGCCCATGTCTCCTTGAACGTGTGCGGGGCAGCGGAGGGCGTGGGCGTGGGCGGGCTGCCAGGCAGGGGCTTGCACAGGTCGCCCCAGCAGTTGGGGTAGTGCAGGAGCAACAGGTCTACGTACTCAGTGCCCAGGTCTACCTGAGCGCGGCACCAGTATGTTGTGGGATGCTAACACAGTGTTGATATCCGGCTATGAAATCCCTAGCCACAGGGTTAGTGCTAAATGCTGCTCGAGTGCCCCTCCTCAACCTTGATCAACCTTGCAGGGATACCAGCTGCATGCATATCCATGAACAGCCCATGGGAAGGTGTGTTCATGTGCCCACGTCTGTCCCCCTTTGGCCTGTTCAACCCACTTACCAGCGACTGTGAGAACGCTGCCAGTGTCTCCTTGTACCCCAGGTGCCTGGGGTGTATCTTGGTGGTAAGGAACAGCTCCTCGCGCGGCATGCTCATGCGCCCATGTACGGCTTTGCCCACAAGGTCCTCACGGTACCACTCACGTGCCTGGGAAGAAACCGCCACATGGCTCATGTCATGCACATGCTGGCAGATTCAATCGTCAAGAAATGATCTCGTAACTTCGCCTCAGACCACCTTGTTTGTGGCTCATCACAGCAAAAGAAAAGGTGTTTGCCAGTTCTGGGACAATTTGGCGGGTTCATGTGGTGACTGTTCATGCCAAGCACGCGTTTCTTGGAGAGAGTGTTAGTGTGCTCCACAGTCTTCCACTCGTCCAGCGCAAGGCGCCTGCTCTCGCTTCAGCGAGTGGGTGCCTGCCCGCTGCCCTTTATGCTCGCCATTATGTCATGGCAACCTGGCCAATAATCCCGCTCTTTACCAGTGCCTTGCCCTATTTCTGAGCTTGTCTCACTGCTCCCACCCTTGTTCCGCCCGCACCTGTGCGCTGTCTATGTGCCTGTAGCCTGCCAGCAGGGCAGAGGACACTGCAGCCTCCGTGCCCTCCCCGAGACCAGCGGTGCCAAAGCCAATGGTGGGCATCAGGACACCGTTGTTCAACTGAACCTATGCACAAAACACAACACAAACCGTGTGGGAAGGCACAGAAAAGCACGATTAAGCGTGTCCTTCGTAATCTGGGCTACCACCGGTGTTTACCAGCCTAATCACCCTGTCACTGTCCCAGTATCAACACCATAATCCTTGTCAAGTATCTAGGCATGTCCACAAGCCTGACCTCACACCAACCGCCCATTTCTTGCCCAAAATGCGAAACCGAGCGTAACGCAGGGGATGTCATTGCAACAGGCGGCACCAATCGAGACCTCAACATGAGCGCATCTTACCTGCATCAAAGCTTCAGGGTAGTATGAGAAGGGTGTGGTGGGCAGTGCATTGCTGAGCACAGGACTCGCAGCCCAGCCTGACTCGATGTCGGCTGATGTCGCAAAGCCCGTCTCCATGCGCTGACACACGCCGCATGACAGCTTGCATGTCAAGAGCATGTAGCCAGAATTCCTGGTGCACTCTCCGGACATGGCCCACTTTGAGCACAAGTCCTGCGCAGCGTTGCATGGTGTTGTGATGTGTTCGCTGACGATGATATACGGCTCTTAAGTCAACCACGAAAGTACATACCACCACGGCCACGGCATGACATCACAGCTGCAGCCGAGACACATGCAACAACTCAACTGGTATGATAACCACACTTCAGGGCCCTGGTAGCAAGGTCTAAGAATCCCTTGCATGCACTCGTACATGCACGGGTGCTCTTGCATGCAAGGATATAACGCATAGCCCGTGGCCGCCCATGTGTTGCATGCCACACCCCCTCTGACTTACGTTCTCGTCCCTGCAGTCCCTGGTGTATGCTGCTCCGGTGCCGGACTGCCCCAGGCTCGACTGGCTGGCGGATAGGGACCAGTGCCCGGCATTGTCCAGGCCCACCTGATAACAACAACCAAGTGTAGCAAGTGTTTGCCTTGCCAGGAAAACAATCATCTGCGGACACTGTGCGTATTGTTTGCATGTCATTCAGCAGCTGCAGCACATAGCTAATTTCTGGTTTTCAAAATGTGATTTCAGTAACTTCACAGCAAACTGTATATGCATGCGCAGCTCTGATTCCTCAACCTTGTCTGCGGTTCCCATTCCTCAATGCATCCTCTGTGTGCTCTTCAACAGCGTCACCGTCCGCAATGCCGTGCCGTCTACCCCTGGGTCCAATCCCCTGAACACTCCTGCTCCGGTTGGCAATCTGCCGTAAATGCTCCGCTGCTGTGCATTTCAACCCTTGCCCCATGCCAGCACAGTTATCTTCGGGACCACACCTTCCAGTCTGCCTTGCCTGCCCCGTCTGCAGCGCTCTGCGTGACGCCGCACAGGCGGCAGGAGAGGCGGCAGTGCGCGCTCATGAAGCCGCGGTTCGAGTTGCACAGGTCAGCTGCAGCCCATTTGCTGCAGTCTGCAAGCAGGGAGACAGCACCTAGCTTAGCAGCATTCAGGCTGTGCTGAGCAGTGGTCTTGGTCAACTCCTTACTGCACAAGGCAACGCGTCAAGCGCTGGGCCCAAATGCCACAGACATTTTATACTGAAATGGTGTTCGAAACTAGGCCAGGCCAAAAGTTCAGCTGGGCCTAACCTGCCCAGCGCCATGCAACCTTAACTGATAGGCAGTGCCAGTTCTTGTTGATGTTACGGACTAGGATTGTCGCTGCCCTGCCCATCAGCTCTTCCCATGATCTGTTCAGCTGCCCCATCACCTGACCTGCATGGAAATCGGTGCACTGGTTTTCTCCTGCAGCACGCCTCAGGGAGCTCAGCTCATGAACCTTGGACCTGGATATGCCTCCTGCATCCATGCAGCAGCAATGAGATGTGAACCCTGTGGCATTCCACGAGTGGACATGGCAGGACATGATGGGGAAAAAAGATGTTTGCCAGTTCTGGGACAGTTTCCACGAACCGCACTGGAACCAGTGTGGCAGCTGGTAGCAGGTCAACTTCCGTGTTCCACTGGTTATGTTGCTTCTCCTGTCTGCTGCTCAGTGAAGTCGTGTTAGCCGTGAAGTATCATCTGCCACCAGAAATGGCTAGCGTCGCAGAACTGGCAAACAGTCTTTTTTTTGCCAACAGTGTGTGCTATTCAAATTGCTATGCCGTAGGCAAAAAACAGTCTTTCTCTGATAGATTCGCAATGCTGCGGATGACAACAGCGTGAGCGAGTGTGTGTGTGTGCCTCTTAACAGACGTCTCACCTTGAGTGCAGCCTCCACAGCTGGCCCTGCACACAGTCTGCATCCACACGCCATCCTGTACTGAGCCGCACAAGCCCCGGGATGTGGCCAAGTAAGAGCACACGTCCAGTCGGTCAGCGCACGTGTCTGACGGGGACAGGCCAGCATCTGGCTGGCAGAACTCGCAGCTAGCCTGCAAGGTGCATGGCAGAGCATGGGCATGGGGAATGTCAGAAGTGTTGGCTGTATGCAGGGGAGGAAGGGCGTGTGACCAGCACATACTGCATGTCAGGCTCCTCCCAAAGAACAGAGATGGGGATCATCAGCAAGCTAGCAGGTGCACAACAGGAGGCATGCCGTGGTTGTACAAACTGGCATGCCGTGTGGTGCACGGAGTCTCGTTTCCTGACTGTATACACGGCTTTTAAAAGTCTTGGGATGCCTTGACAGATGATCTGCTGCACGTACTCGACCATGAAGCTAGTCAGCCTACCTTGCAAGTGGAGATGGCTTGCAGCGGCTGTGCATCACACTTTTCACGCTCCACGAACTCCCTGCAACTGCAGCCACACACATACGCAGCAAGTGTATACAACGACGCTGACAAGATGCTTAACCACGCATGATCACAGGTTTACAGGCCCAGCAAGCGCTCCAGTGCTTGTGATGCACCCACTGGCCGGCAAAGATGTTAGCCAGGTCTGGGACAGTTTGTAAAACCGCCACTGAAACCAGTGTGGCCGCAGGAAAAATTGGGGAGAGCAGCATGCATTGCGGTAGATGGCGGTCAGTGTGGCGACAGGAATGTGGGCGACCTGGCCTTACGACCTGTCGTGACAGGGGTTTCACCAGCGGGTATGTGTGCGCGAGTAGTACCCTTGTACATACAGCTGCGACTCGGCCTTATGACCTGCGCAGCTTCTTGTTGGACACTGACTGTTGAGTGATACAGTCACTGGAGCTGGGCCTTGTAACTGTAAGTGTGTTGTCTGCCACATCGACTCGTCAACTCTTGAGTTTTTCATCACATGCACTGCGGTTTAGTTTCAACAGTGACGCTACTGCCATACAGGAAATCCAGACCATGTGCAAAATACCACCTGTATTGATGATTCATGATTTAGGGGCCTATATAACTGGACTCCCACACAGAAACTGCTCTGCCGTAGAATTCCTGAAGCCAGTTCAGTGCTTGGATATTGTCCCAGAACTGGCAAACATCTTTGCTTTTTGGCCTTCACATGTTATACAGTGCAACGGGCATCGCCACACATCACAGTCCAGCCCATGCGTGCTGGACAAGATGGCCTGACATCTCACTCATGAGGATGGATCCCAACTCGTACACAACATTCATTCTTCTTGTCTTACACTAGGCTGTCTCCCACATGGCCCAACTCACTTGTCGCTTGTATCTTTGCATTCCAGTCTGTCAGCTTGCTTGACTTGGATGCCCGTGGCCTGTGTGATGAGGCTCTCCAGCGCCCGGCACTGCCCACAGGACTTCTGCACGCGTACAGAACAGATGGGCAAGCCATGCTCTCACATACAATGCACGAACCAGGCAAATGACAGCGTGGAAAGACATCTCCAAGTGATAATGACAGTGTGAACACGAATACATACAATGCTGACCCTGTGCGTGAAAAGGCTGTGACGCAACACACATGACCCAATGCCGCAGTACCCCAAACCGGTACATCGTGATTGGTGAGACAGAAGACTACAGGTTGCATGATTGAGTTTAATTGCTTCTCTTCCATGCTGTGGTGCCACTCATGGTGGCACCATGCGCAAACCGACCCATCCTGCACAACCTTGCCTCATATACCTTCTGCTAGCTGTCGAAGCGCTGCACCTAGTCGTGAAATCCGCCTAGTTGTGCAGGAGACCTGTCACTGTCATCTACTCAGGCATGCCACAGAATGTGTGTGTGGTCCGGGGGCATGTGATTTTGCCTGTTGCAAGTGCGGCAGTCTCTTGTGTGGTGTGTGTTGCACTTCCGCAGCTGCGGTTCTTACTTGCAATATGTTCAAGAAGCGGAGGCAATAAAATCAACCCACCATGCAGTACGCAAGCATGTCGCCGTAACACAAGCCTTGATGCAACCTGCAAGGCGCCGCTACACTGGCATGGTTGATGCATTCTCACGACATGGCCGTCGGTGGTTTTCAAGAGGTTGGCGTTGAGCCTTGTTACCATGCTAAGCTGTGCACTGCGCGGACATCACTTCGTGGACCTTGCTGGCACCTGGCGTACTGTTCGCATGCCGTAGGCCAGACTCATGCTCCCTTACATGCCGATACATGCCATCCATGTATGCCAGTCTTGCACACATGTGCTTGCATCCATGGACTACCATGCATGCATGTTGTGAGATTCGTGACATGGACTACCTTGCATGCATGTTGTGAGACCAATTGCGTGCATGCGAACAATGCATACATGCATGAATTAACACACTCACGCGTTCTGGCATTCCCCTTTGGGCGGTTGGAGGTCCCGGCACAGTAAGATTAGCGCAGGGGCATCATGTAGGCTGCCTGATGCAGTCTGCGATACTGGGACAATTCCTTTGTGAAGCCGATTGCCAAAGCCGCTCAAGCTGTAGCGAGCTGTATTGTGCGGCAGCTGGCCAATTTGTCGCCATAGGTAGATGATGTGCACAGAAGCAAGGATCACGGCACAGGTAAACACTGTGGATCGCGTGTTCTTAAAAATTATCATTCTCAACTTGCATTGTGTCGTGTTCAAGGGGTGATCACCTCAGGCCCGTGTGATCAATTAACCACTCAAGTAACTCGTGGAAGTTATCAGATGAATCAAGATTTGAATTCGGTCAATGATTTGGCACAGCGGGCCACGGAACCTCTGATGGAAGGCATTGTTACGAGGTAGGTGAGGAAAGCCACGTAAGCTCCACATGCGTTTACCAAACGGCGTTACATGTGTGAGAGGAGGTTACATTTCAAATGCAAGGGGAATTGCACCCCATGGTGGGTCTGTTAACCACCAACATTGTGTGCGTAGCAATCATGGCATCGATTGCTTGTCACAGATGAGCAGATTAGACCAGCAAAATGCATCCACAATGACAGCGGAACCACGAGCTGCTCAGGAGTTCCAGGCTGTCACGATGTTTACTCCGGTAAAGAGGAGGTTACTTCGCCTTCTCATTTGAAACTCATAACATCTGAATTGTGATGCAGTACTGGACAAAGGTGCCTTCAAAATGCGTCACGGCTGCGGAGTTGTGGCTGTGCCTTGTGGCCAGGTGCTCCTTGCCGAACGTGTTCAGCCTGGCGTCGTACAGGCGCTGCCATGTGTGCTGCGCCTCAAGAAAGTTGAAGAGGAAAACTGACAGGCCGCCAAATTCTCAAACAGCAGCAGCACCTAGATGGTTTTGTGGTATGGATGAAGCACACGCTCCGTAAATGTCGCGCATCATGGAGGCGCAGGCTCTGCAGTAGCGCGCTATGGCTCTCACTGAGCCTGTGCTTCATCCAATCCACATACTCAACCAGGTATCCATTCAGCTCTGTTCGAAGCACCGCAGGTTGGCATGCCAGAGCAGGCCCTTATCTGCCTGTGGCCACCCTTATCGAAAGGACCAAAAGATGAAAATGGCAAGTTGACATGTGCACACAAGCTCACCACAAGATCCATGATGATTCCGATGATGATGATGATGATGATGATGATGCATGATGGCAGGTCCAGACCACACGATATGGAGCCACCTCTTCACAAGATTCGAGCTTCTCGTCAAGTGGCTCGGGTGCATTGCATACCAAGGCTGGCTAAACACCCTGCCATATGCAGGGAATCCCTGGCGCGTTCCATTTCAAGCAAGCCTATGACCTGCAAGCACTTGTCAAACCACGCGGCGGAATTGAACTATGGCACTGGTGAGAAGGAGTTGTTGGGCCTTATAAACGCGTTGCAAGAATGGAGGCTTTCCTGGTGCACTGTATTGCATTGTATTCCACAAGAGGGGAGAGATTCCAACCCTTGCAACCTACAAGTGAAGGGGATTGCGACCAGTGTTTTGCATGCAGCTGCACCGTACACATGCCGGCTTGTGCTCGCCAATTCCCATGACACGCTGGGTTCAGAGCTTGCTGCGTGACCTATGCCCCGCCATCATGCGTGCATGGGCCGCTGCCATGCACGATCCCACAGCGGCATTGTTCTTGATCAGCTTGATGTTTGCCTCGAGGGACTTGCCACCTGTCAACACCCGGATGCGGTCCAACAGGTACGGAGTGACCTGCAATGGTGGTAAAGAACCGTATCGTAAAGCCCTTCAGCTCAATAGTTTCAAGAAACTCGCTGTACACCGCTGTTCAGGCTATAAGGCAAGATGCAGAAACGGCTGGCCGAACAATAGAAGGTTTGATTGTAGCAATGTCGGCTCAAAAAGGAACACTGACCTCGATCCCACCTGGTGCACATGCGGCGGCAACGTGCATGCGTGCAATCAACACATGCACGAAGTGCACAATGTCAACGGTGCTCAACGCTCACCTCGTTGCCCTCTATATTTTTATCCTTGACCTCTTGCAGGGCTTGAGAAATGGCAGCTTGCACCTGAACACAGCACAGCATCATGGACACCATCAGCATGCCAGTCATGCGCATTTGAACAAACAACATCACCGCTCGTGCAGTGCCTGGCCCTGAGCTGTGCGGTCCTGAAGCTGCATTTGCCTCCACAACTTGCCGTTTGTGAACAATCGGAGGAACTGAACCCCTGGTCGACCACGCACACAAGTATACACGAGTATACAACAACAACTCAATCAGAGCGCAGAATCGCCTTTTGGCGCACTTGGTTGAGTTAGGCCCTGCTCACCAGTTGCCCCTCTGCAGCGTACTGGGCTGGTATGGGGACGGCCAGAACCATGCCGCACCCCAGCTGCAGCTGCTGCGATGCCACCAGCATCCTGGCAGCCCTGCACTAGCAAAACAAGCAGCAAAAGAGAGCGCTTGCACAGCAAGTCGGCCATGTGATGCTGCAACAGCATAATGTTTGTTATGTGTTGGCAGCTCGTTTGTGAGCAGTCAGGACAGGCTCCATTACTCAGACACGAGTACTAGAAGCATGCACCATCTCCAACAATCCGAATTCAAACCAGAGCAACACGAACAACAGACGGTGTGGATTATGCAACGGTCACCCTGTTGTTTACTTATATATCCCCCAGTCTCTGTGCCTGCTGCTCTCACTCTTCTGGTGTCTGTATGGTGTGAGGCGATCTGCAGCCGCTGTGGGGTGTGAAGAAGGCGGGGAACTCCTCCGCACCCAGGGTGGCCACACACACGCCCTGCGTCTCAAGGTACTCGAGTGTACGGGGAATGTCAAGCACCTGTGCAACAACAGCATGCACATGGCGCGTTCTGTCTCACACTGCGAATCGACCAGTGAGCACACAGCAGCACACAGGTTATCGTGTGCTTTCTCATTCCCGGCCTGTGGGCGGGCACTCGCAAGGTCGATGTCCACGGTGCTCACAGTCAACATGTAACAACTGGAAAAAAAAGGATGCTGTTGCAAGGCTTACTGCCATGCTTGAAGGGTCCCTGGGTGTGCCTGATGCACCTGCTATTGTGTAGCCCTTTCTTGTCTGCTCCACTCGAAGAAAAAAAAAATGTTTGCCAGTTCTGGGACAGTTTGCTGTAATGCCTGTAATGCCCTGTTGCTCCCTTGTCAGCCACACTGGTCCCAGTGTCGCTCTTGTGAATTGTCCCAGAACTGGCAAACATCTTTTTTTTTTCCCGCACAGAGTTGTGAACCTGGTAACTACCTGCAGTGCAAATGCCGCTCACCGACTTGGCGCCTGCGCACACCACTGCCACCGGTGTCCTGCCCAGCTCGGTGAGGTCAGCGCTCACATCCATACTCAACTCACCGCCCCTGCCATTACAACGAGCACATACATGCATGTGACTCACGAGCATTTGATACAGGCGTATGATGCATGCATGCATCTGACTCTGGATCATGCACATGCACGTGACATCACCGGGCCAAGGACGCACGGCTAACGCAAGTGAATCATGTGACTGGGGCCGGTGTGTCGTTGGCACATGCTGGAAATACGCGCAGTTGAAGCCGTCAGCTGCTACCAGGGCATTCGATTGCAAAGGGCCAAGTTGATGGTTGCCAGCGCATGTGCAGCTTGGCTATGCACAACATAAAGCCATGCTGACCGGGACATGGGTCCGTACTAGTGCCTGTGACAAGGCTTGACCAGAATCATGCTAGCAACACGCATGTTGAACAATCCACAACTTCTTTGAAGCGCTCCGCCGCACCTGTGCACGCCCCCTACGCCGCCCGTGACAAAGACATGGATGCCTGCCCTGGCGGCCAGGATCATGGTGGCTGATACGGTGGTGGCCCCATCGCGCCCCGCTGCCAGAACGGCCGGCAGGTCCCGGCGGGAAACCTTGTTCACGGCGGTGCCCGCCCGGGCAATGCGCTCCAGCTGCTGGGAATCGAGGCCTGCATGGCGCAATGTGCAGCAACCACAACGAACGCATGCTCGGGCATGTCGTGCTTCATTTATACAACGTGTTTGCATGGCGGTGCCAATGCATGGAATGATGTAGCCCCATATGTGTGCGCTTTCGTGCTTGCTGCATAGACAACGTCCTAAAGGTCTGTCGAGATTTGGTGCTTACCTATGCATGGCCGCCCACCAATGATGGCTATGGTGGCAGGCACGGCCCCGTTCAAGCGCACTACCTCTTCCACCTCCAGAGCTGTCTGAAGGTTCTGGGGATAGGGCATGCCTGCAGTGCGGGCCAGCGAGCAACTGAGGTGACTGCAGAGCGCTCGTATCTGTCAGTTTTGACTCCAACGCCCTGTGACTGGTAAACAATGCTGGCATTCAAAAGCATTTGGGCTTGGTTTGAAGAACCTTGGCAAACGTCCATTCTGACCCCACCATGTGAGATGATGGTGCTCTCCAGAGCCACAACAGGTTGGCCAGTCTTCAGCGCCTCTGCAACCTCCGGCTTGATGAGCAGCAGAAAATCATTTGCCATGCCCCTCCCGCTATTCCAGAGAATGCAAAACCGCTCTCAAACCCTTGTTGCTTGGCCGTAGCTCGCAGAGCTGGCGTCAGCGATGCGTGCGAGAAGACTGGCTTCCAATGACGCATGAAATAGATACAAATAAACTAGCCTGGAACTTGCGTTCAACGTGCCAACTTTTGCCGTTACTAACTTGAAATAAAGAGCTAAATAAAGAGCTGTTAGTATCTTGTGAAGCTCCTCTGGCTCAAGTTAGGCAGGCGTGTCTTCAATAGGCACATGAACATGCAGCCTACTGGATGCACGCCTTCCAGAATTGAATCCATCTTGGAGCTTGAATCGCACCTCTGCCACTCTGACCCAGGCATGACATCTTTTGTACATGTAATTGCATGTGTTGTTGGCACAAGTTGTTGTTGGGTAATGGGACTGGTAATGTGTCATGTTAGTCATCAGTGTACGTGTGACCCTGTGATGTGCCGCATCCATGAAGAACTAGAGGCGCTGCCCTTGTAGCCTGTGCCGATGCGCTCTATTATTTGCAGCCATGGCGCCAAGTGCTTGTAATTGGGAGGGCGATGGCCCTCAAAGGACGAACGACTCCCAGCAATTGCGTAGCCGGCACGATTTCAACCGCGTAGACAGCGCGCACGAGATGCTGCTGCAAGATGAACGAACGTTGAAGCAGGAGGCCAGCGTGCTGCTAAAGCTGGCCGGTCCAACGATTATCCAAACCGCGTCCCAGCAGGTAGACGCACTCAGCGCCACAACATCCTTAGGGCTTTGATAGGTCCGTTGTTCTGTGCAGCACACTCCAGCATGGCACTGCAGCCATATCCTCGTTCCACGGCCCGTCATGAAAGTGTTGAACGGAGTATGCTTCATAGCTGAAGCTAGACTGAGCACTCGTGACATGGTGCAACCAACCATGCCCGTGCTGCTATGCGCATGCACTCATGCTGGTCCACCACCCATAGAACGACCTGCCTTTGCTGCACAGGCAATGGCTTTCACGGACCAAGTCTTCCTCGGCCATCTGGGAACAGAGCAGATGGCAGCTGCAGCATTGGGCAACATGGTGAGCGAGTTGCAGGTTTCTTTAAGTGATGTGCACGAGCAGGCACACACTGCGAGGGGGAGTCTTGCGTGGGCAGATGGTATCATAGTGGCCCTGCACCAAGGGTTCCTAGTAATGTCTGCGTCATGCACTGGTGCAGGGCATGCCATTCATGTAGTAGCCGCAGCTGTCGCATATTTGTGGACGCAGACATATGTCTCGCGCTACCCATGCCATGCATCTTTAGTCAGCTCACACACAGCCCAGCAACTCAGTATTGGTAATTCTGCAGTCCAAGTCGAGTCGTTGTCCACTGACGTCTCAGCAAGTGCTGCTGCCATCAGACATTACACCACACTTGTTATACTCTCAAACTGGTTACCACACTTGTTATACTGGTTTCTTGCAGTACGCTGCCTTCCTGACCTTCTTCCTGCTGGGCACTGCTACAGCTCTGGACACCCTGGGCAGCCAGGCATATGGCGCAGCTAGGAGAGGAGTGGGTGTTGCTGGCCATGCCAATGCATGAACTATGAGTGTACAAGGGCTGCAGGCCGGATGGAACGAACAAAGTGATTGAAGTCAAACCTGGAAGATCAATGCATGCATCACTGACTAGGCAGGCCTAAATCATCATGCGCTTGAATTCATTCAAGTAATTGCTGCTTCCACTGCATAAGAGCGCTATGCGGAGGCTTCGCCTGTATCCTATGTCCCAGCATGCTCTACCCCTGCTTATGTGTACCCCCAGGTCAAGGGCACCAGCCTGGTCACATGGTGCTTCACGAGCTTCATAGTGCTCACACTCCTGTGTGTGCCAGTCATGGTGAGTCAGCACACATGTCGCGCAGGACGGGTGGTGCATCCAACAACGCATGGCTGGCAAGCATGGATGCCAAGCCGACTGTGTCTTTCCTGATGTTTAGACATGCGGCACGAGGACTTGAGTTTGACCTGCTTTTTGGGCTGCCTTATATGCATGTGTTTGGCTGTCCGTGGACTGACGCGGCGCTGGATGGTTGCATGTGCGCTGCGTGGCCTCTCCTGCTCGCTTCTGTTCGAGAACGGCTGACGATTCAACACCATGTATACTTTGAGGCAGAGGTTACATGATGGCACGTAATCAGTGTTGTTCTTCTCTACGTGCGGCAGGCTGGACTACTCTCTGGGCTGCCACAAGCATCCCCAAGCATGCATGTGTTCGGCTGTCAGTAGGCTAATGCACATGGCTGCTTGTGTCCTGCGTGCCCATCTGCATGCAGGTCGGTCTATCCGTGGCCTACCCTGTGGGCCGAGTGCTGCTGGCGCAGGACCCGTTCATATCACACCTCATATCGCAGTTCTGTGTGGGGCTCATACCCGGCATATGGCCCATGGTGCGTGGGCTGTGTGGGCTGTGGGAGGAGCGGTTGGACAGACAGGGCTCACACGCTAGAAGCCACCAGGCCTACACTGCTTGCTCTGCAGTTGCACATGCGTGACAGCTGAAACGGATTTCATTGAATGGCCATGGCATGCCTGCTGCGAAAAACAAAAATATTTGTCCATCATGCTGTTGCCGAGTCTTGTCTGATTAGGACCGTTTTCATGGCGCCACGTGCAGTCGGCCTGTTAAAGGATCCGTTTCTCGGAAATCCTTATCCTTTGTTTTTTTCGCACGCGTCGAATATGGAGTGTAGAGCAGAAACGCTCACCCGCCATGTGCAATCTGACATGACAGTGTGCAGTATGTACAGCTCATGACTGCCACGTCCTGCATTTTGTCGGGTCCATCATGCTAATGCTCAGTGTGATCAGAACTGTTTTGTGCAGCTCATGACTGGGCATGACTGGTGCATGAGGGCCCCCCTGATGTTATCAATATCTATGTATAAATTATATATGACTATATCACCCCTGTTGCCTATGCCTTCAGATGTGGAGCGTGGTGTTGATGAAGTACCTCCAGGTCCAGAACGTGGTGGCGGCGCCTGCGCTGGTAGCAGCAGCAACCTTCGGGCTGAACATAGGAGCCAATTTCCTGTTCATTGGTGCATTTGGGTTTGAGGTACGCCTTGCGTGATCTCTCGATTGTGTGGTTCGCTTGATTTAGGCTCTAGGGGTATGGTGACACTGCCGCCTCCAGTGCTAGCTGCCTCCTCCGCCCCTGACACACACAGAAATGATCACAACCTTACCAGTCATTTCATGCTGTCCCACAATGGGAAGTAAGTTGCCTTGGCTCAGCGCGTGTAAAGCAAGACTATCAAACCCACACCAAATGACATTTTGCAGGGTGCTCCGTGGGCCACTAGTTTCTCTCGGTTCATTCAGTTCCTAGCCCTGGTCGCCATGGTCTACTACTACCAGCGCACACGCGGCTCGAACAGCCGCTTCGCCGCATGGCTGTTCAAGGGTGCAGACGAAGGGGACCCAATGCCTCCTCCGATCAATGCGAACAGCCAAGGGGACGACATGCGTGATGCACTCCACCACCACACGATGTCTGACGACCCTTCAAACCAGCATGCTACGGCTCCACGGCCTGCGCTGTTTACACTGAACTCAGATGACGACATGACACTGGGGCACCTGCACGAGCGCAAGGGCAATTCGGACACAGTTGGAGTGATTCGCGATACCGGGGACGGCGAGTCGGTGAATGGAACAACGCTACGGCTGGGGATCGGCGTGCACTCATTACCCGTTTCTAGCCAAGGGGACCACGTGAGGTCAGATTACGTTTCTAGGGACAGGGTGGACGCGGCTGATGGGTCACTTACTGGCGATAGCGTGCCTCTCAGGCCTGTCAGGCCATCCCAGGCTTCAGGCGATGGCGTTAATGAGTCACACGACGGGGCAGCTAAGAGTAACATGTCTGTGCGTGAGATGGCGCAGCATTTCTGGCTGGAGTGCAAGGCGTCAGTTCATCCCACGCTGCTGTGGACGTACCTCAAATTGGGAATACCGGGTGAGTGCTCGCATGAGCTCAGCTGTGCCCCGGATAGGAATAATCAGGGGGTCAGCAAATGCATGTGTGTATTTGTTCGGTTGAGCTAGGGCATGCCCTGGGCCCTACATAGGAGTGATGAGGGACGCTAGAGGATTGCGGCACGTCTGGGGCATGAAGGGGGGCTTGCACGTGGGCGCTGCTTTTAATCGGGCAGGAGCCGCATCAGGGCATTGCAACCAGGTCCGCTCAGCTGATGGCTTAATCGTGGTGGGCGTAAAAGTACACGACGGATACGTCTTGCATGTGCTTATGCTGGTTTGAACGTTATTAAGGCCCTGATGTCTGCCAAATGATGTCATTGACGCCTGCAAGCCACACCATATTGCAGTGATAGCCACCAGGTGCTTTTACCAGTCAATGGCGGTACGCAACATCAGTAATCATGTGATATCGCTTGCTTGTGTGATGACGCCCGCTTGACCATGCGGTTGTCCATGGCTGCCACATGATGCCATTGACGTCTTTAAGCCACACCATGGTGCACTCATGAGCAGTGGTAACCACCATGGTGCAATTACCAGCCAACTGCGGTACACAGCATCGGTGATCATGTGATGACGCCAGCTTGTCCATGCGTTACATACATGTCTGCTATGATACTTCCATGCAGGTGGCGTGATGATGTCGTGCGAGCAGGGGTCCTTTGACGTTACCACCGCGCTCGCCGGGCGCCTGGGGCCGGTGGTGGTTGCGGCTCACAGCGCCATGCTCAACATAGTGCAGCTAACCTTTGTGAGCGGCACAGCCCATGCATCATAGCCAGCTTACGTTTCCCAGAGAATCTGTAGAATGCCTCACTCGGTGTATGATGTAACCCACTCTCCTGCTGGCCATGTGCAAGGTATACAGGCATAGTGCTCCCTAGTTCGGGCTCAGGGCCAGGTCAGTACCAGTGGTTTGCATTGGTGTATGGTCCGCACTGTTCATTTGTAAGCCACCGTCGCCTGCCTGTGGACTGTATCTATTGAGCACATGCAGCTGAGGTTGTGCGCTTGTGTGTCGTGCGGTGCAGGTGTCATGCCCCTTCGCTGTGGGCATTGCTGGAAGCATCAGGTTGGCCGGGCAGTGGCGTCTACAACTGATGCCACAAACTTTTCGGTCACTACTGATATTGCAAACTAATGAGAGCTGAGAAGCACTTGACAGCAGGCCAGACCAGATTCAAGCGACGGTTGACTTCAACACTGTTTGACTTGCTAGCTAGAAATGCGCCCATGGGCACGTGATTTGACATGTCCGTTTCTATCCCATGTGCACATTTGGCAACCCATGGGCGCATGTCCGTGTGTTCTTGCATGCAGGGTGGGCAACCTGCTGGGCGAGGCCATGCCTCGTACGGCCAAGAAGTCCGGTTGGCTGTGCGTGGCCATCGGCGGCACCTTCATGGCCATGTGTGCCGTGGCCATCCTGGGGGCCAGGGACCACATAGGCCGCATCTTCACGTCTGATGCGGAGGTTATTGCCATTTGTGCGACCATTGTGCCCATGGTGGCTCTGTTCCAGGTAGGCCGGGGCTGTGGACTGTGAGGAGGTGCTCTGCTGATTGTACTGCTGTGAGGTGAAGCTGAATTGCAGGCCTCTGCAAGTACAGGGTGTCATGCTACCTGCTGAAGCTTGGCAGTGGGCGGTCTGGCTGTGGGTTTGAACCTGAGACGGTGCCCTGCTGGTTGTGTGTTTCACATGCTGGGGGCTGGAGCTGAACCTTGGCCCTTGGCTTTGCATGTCCTGCTGGTGTGGACATGCTGTTTATGAATCGTGTCTGGCTGACTCCACGCTTTGCTTCTGAAGCATTACAGATCAAAACCAGTGAATTATGACATTTTGGTTACAGTTAGTGAGGTAACTTGGCCAACAAAATGATACAAATCAACAAAAAATCAACATGGAAAAGGACAAGAAATCAACAAATCTCCGAAATTTGTCCATACCCGATGTTTGGAGTGGTTACAAACAAACATTGCCAACGAGCCCAACATCTAAATGTACCAGCACTCAACAGTCGCACACCGTAAAATCAGGCTGGACATGTCATCTTACTCCAAACGCCCATGGCCTGACTGTCTACATGTCGCAACGGAGTCGCAACTGCACTAGCTGTGGCCCGTGGCATATGCTTTTGCATGGTTTGGAATCGCAGGGGAAGCAGTTCATTTGGCTACCGCAGCCTGAGGGCACTGCAACTTTTGCATCAACGGTCCTATGATCTATGTGTGACCACGCTCGTCTGTGTAATCACTTATGTGTGTTGACCCGCACTGTGCAGGTGTCTGACGGGCTCATGGGTTGTTCCCAGGGGGTGCTGAGGGGGTGTGGCAAGCAGCGCCTGCTCATGGTGTACAACTTTGGTAAGCACCCTGACACACTGGCCACACCCCTGGGCTTTCAGCAACATGTTCGGTGGCACAATCAACTGACTGAATGCGGATCTTCATGCAAAAAGCAAGCAATTGACTTGGTGTTTGCATTCACTGTGCATGGACATGACTGCAAGACTGCATCGCTCTGCAACGAGTGTATGCAGCTGCGGCCAGCTGCATGCATGCCGCTCGCCCAGTGTATGCATGTAAGGCAAGCTACTGCTGCTTGCCGTTTTGCAGTTGGCTTCTGGCTGTGTGGCGTGCTTGTCGGTTACTTGCTGTGCTTCCATGCCGGCCTGGGAGTGACGGGCCTTTGGTGGGGCATCGCATGTGGAGACAGCGTAACAGGTAAGAGAACTCAGCCGCCTCAGTAAGAGGTGAACTGCGCCAGTATCACTACAGCACTTTGTATCAATACATGAGCACACGAACAGATTGTATGAAGTTGTGCTCTCGTCCGCTAAATGAACTTTTTTCAAAGGACTTGTTCTCTCTTGTTCAACGCCAGCGTTGTAGCCTAGCTGCACCCATGCTGCACCATGCCTGACCCTACGGGTGATGCGCCTGAAATAGCCTCTTGCTTGGTTGACTATGTCTGATGCAATCAGGCGACAGGACATGAATCATCTGTGTGCGGTGCAACCTGCTGTCACACCCAGAGCCTATGGCCACTGGGTGATGTCAGAGTAGACGTATCAGTATGTAATGGACTGCTTGTTGGGTAACTAGTACAGGCACAGCAGTGGATGGAAAACTAGCACATGAGCTGCAGTGAGCATGATCCATTATCATGTGCATGCGGTAGTTGAGTGCCGTGTGCTCTACGTGCTGTGCGCTGTGTGCTGTGTGCAGCGATCCTGGATCTTACCACTCAGTGGTTTGTCAACTGGCAGCGGGAGAGCGACCTCGCCCAGAAACGGCAGGGCGTTGAGGAGATTCAGTTGCCCTTACGTGATGAAGAAACGGGCAACTCTGCACACGTGACCAGTAATGGGGTGCATGGGGGCAGCAGCTGGGCGCCTAGAACAGCGGCACAGGACTCATGTGACCCGCCAATTCTATCCAATCTATCACTTACGGAGCGCCAAGCTTTGCTCAGCTCAGCGCTAGGGTCGTCGAGTTTTGTACCCACGCCATCGCAAGTCTGTCTGGATGAGCACAATCTGCTGCTTGAAAACGGCCAGGGTCGGTCTGAGCAGCAGGGTGGGCATGTAAGCAGCGCTCCCCCGGGCAGCAGGTAGCCCCGCCAGACGTCGGGAGAGCGCAGTGCAAGCGTTAACTAGGCAGCCCCTCTAGCCAGTGGTGTGCAGCAGAAGCGTTCACCAGGCAGCCGCTCTTGGAAGACAGGGCCATTGCTGCAGCATACGATGCTGGGCCTGCATGGATATGCAGCATGCCCGAGCCCCACAGAGAATGGGATGCAGCATAGCTTTGAGACAGGCCACTGTGAATAACAGTAGGCGAGCCAAGGAGTCAGCACATGGCCGAAGAAGCACATGGCCGAAGAAGCACATGGCCGAGGAAGCACATGGCCGAGGAGCAGGTAGTAGGGCCAGCATAGCAGGGGATGTGGCTTGGAGAGTACTTGCGTAGAGTTCACTGGCTTGTAGAAGACGCTTCTGATTGCTCATCCGTTCTGCGCCGCGCGCTTACCCATGCCAACTCATACAGGAAGAGGCACATGCTCCAGGCAACATGCGGCAGCATGGCATGGCAGGGCCGGTGCGGCTCCACCCACAGGGGCAGCCTGCATGGCAATGGCCGGCTATGAAACCCCTGAGCTGATTTGAATAATGAGTACGATTCTGATGATCTGGTGCGTGTTGCCCAAGTCACTCAGCAGATGTATGCAGGAAACGGTGCAGATGTGAAACACGTTTTCAACTCTGGGGGTGCTCGACAGGCGGGCAGGCATGCTTGGCATGGCATGATAATGCTGAACTTGAACACACTGCACCTGCTTTATCTCTTATGGCCGTACAAGGTCCATGGTTGTGCTTGGATTTATGATGCAGTTGACTTCTATCACTGAAGACCAGGTATATAAGTTCAATTTGTCAACTCATGATACCTGATGATATAACTTCTTATTTTGTATGCTAAGGATATACTGTATGTTGCTTCGTATGTATGAGCGCTGATGTTGCTAGTATGGGTCCCATGGCAACTTTTTAGGCAGAAAGGACTGCAATGCCATGACAGGTCACTACTAATGTATTGAAGGGACCAGATGGGTAGTGGTACGCGTTTTTACACTGCTGTCGGATGTGCGGTAGCGTGGACTGGGTGAAAGAACTGCGAAGCCATGACCAGCTATTTATTAATGTTTTTACTGATGTGTCGAGTGGAACCAGATGGGTAGCGGTACGCAGTTTCGTGACATGCAAGCTGAAGGGCTATCAGTGCTATAGATATGCTGGCACGATTACATAACAGACTGTACTGCCGCAACGCAACTGGCTTGATTCAAATTCAAGGACTACAACGTCCTGTTGCAGGTGAATGAGTTTCAGATCACTTTTCTTAGTCGGAAAAAAAGAAGTTTGCCAGTTCTGGGACAATTTTGTGACTGGTACTGGAACCTGTGTGTTTGTGGTGCGTGTATTGGGCCGTGGTGGTGTGTCGCTCACGCGTGTGTTTTGGTAGATGGTCTGGTTCACTGTCATGATACAGGGATACAGGGACACACTGTATGAGACACTTGTTACGAAAAACACCTGAATAGATGCTCGCTGCGTTTATCAAAAGCTACAAAATGACCTGCCCCATGCACCTGAACAAAAACACCAGGGCAGCCCTGCGTCAGCGGATTCTCCAGCGTTCCCCACTCTCCAGCGCATCTCCAGGTTATCACCTTTACCTTACCTTACCTTTACCTTTACTTTGTAGGTGGTGGATTTATCACATTGAAGGGTGTTAGAGCGGGCCCTTGCTTCCTCAGGCATACTGGAAGCATGACAAGAACGAACGCAGACCCTGAGCACGACTGGCACCTCGCCTAGCGTAAGAAATGACCTGAAAAGTCAGCGAATGTGCGTGCACATCCCAACCCAAGCGAGCTGGTAACAGTTGCCCCCTCACTCACTCCCCGAGTCATCAAGTTGTCCTTAGGCCTCCCGAAGTCACGCTTTACAATACGCACGAGGGGAGTTCAGCAGAATCTTGCCTCGCACATCTTTCGGTCTCTGCGTGCTACTCAACACCCTCAAGACCAGACTTCCACCATCACGGGCATATCATAAGAACGATTTGTCGTCAAAGGGACACTGTAAGCAAATATTCTGTATCCCAGGTGCTAGTAAAATAACAACTGCCGTATGGATGCATTCAACTGCTTCCTAGGTCGAACATAACAGCTCATGCAAGCCGACACAAGAACGTTCCCTTTTTATGTTCACGGGCCAGAGTCTAATGGCTCCTGACATTTTGAATTGGCAACAGTAAACGCGGGGGCCATGGCTACTGACACATGAACATAGACAAGCCATGAGTAGCCATGTCATGTCATGTCAACGCAGGTGGCAACTGTCGTTCGTGTCAGGCTTGGTCTGATCCGAACAATAGGTGCACGTGTGTGCAACTTGATGCGCAACAACTGCAATGCCTGCTTCCAATAGTCCGGGTGCATATACTGCAACAATCCGGGCTTGATGCAACGAAAGTCACGTTGCAGCCTTGCAAGTGTGCCAGTGCTGAAAACACAATCGTGGACATGCTACGAGTGCTAGCATGCCAGATGGTTACCATTCTGCTGGGTGTGCATGGTGCAGATGTTGCCGTGTTTGGCTGGGCTGCATTGGTAGCAAAACTAAATATCAATATGGAACTGCATCGATCTCCAGAAATATCGGACTGAGGGCTTTATCTATTGCAGGCCGAAGCCCTGTGCATTGTCCATGGCCGTCAGGAGCCGCTCTTTCAGCTTGGCCTGCAGCCACAGCCAACCGAGTGATATGATTGTGCAATCTGATCGTGAGAACGCTTCTGGCAGCGTGCGGCTACCAGTGTCAGAACTGGGAAGGTCACAATATACGGTGTTGCACGGCTCTGTAGCTGCTTCCAATTCAATCTCTCGAATTCCTATCTCTGTCAACTTGTGACATGCAAGTTGCTCTGCGGGAGCTGAACATGCACCGATGCACCTGCGTGTCACGTGCGTGCCTGATCACGTGTTCTATCGCCGACCTGCGAGCTGTACTCGGGCACCAGCAGCACGTTGAAGCACGTGTGTGAGCTGGGCAGCCGATCAGAGTCGGGGCCGGACCGCTGCACACACGTGACAGCACGCAGTCCACAGGTAAGGTTGAGATGCTGACTGAACAGCAAGGCGCCGAGTGGTGCCTTGATCAACCACATGCACGCCACAGCACGTGTTTGTAAGTGCAGGTTGAGAAACTGAGGGAGCAAGGGTCGGAGGGGGTACCTCGACCAAACAGTGCGGCAAGGATCTTTGTCTGTGCGATGACTCCACAGAGACCAGTACTGAAGATTACATGGACTGTGCTAACAAGCCCTGCCTATTCTCATGGGCAGCTCTCCATGCCCCGTGTGGTCAGACAGATGAACTAAATTGTATGCATGACCCGTGCCGTGCGTGTATGCATGCATCAGCAGTGATCGTGTGTGTGGAGCATGTGCTTGCCGTCAATTCACCAACAAGTGCAAGACAACTGTCTGCATGCAGGGCGCCCAGGTACCTGTATTGTGAGTGTCAGTTTTCCCAGTCCGCCCACGGGCGCGCGGTCGCAGCCTGTGGTGAAGGAAAGGAACCTGCACATGTGGGAGGACACATCATGCTGGAGTGTGACACTGTGTGAGGGAAGTCAGTGGACTGCACGTGTGCAAACACATGGCCTGGAACGTGCTGAGTGGGCATGGTGACTCATCATGTGTAGTGTACTACATACAGTGTGCGACTGCGAGGGAGAAACTGCACGTTTGTAAACACGTGGTCTACAACCTGCTGATTGGGGCCATGCTGACTGTTCGGTGAGTAGCACTGGAGCAATTGATGAAGCGACCGTCACCAGCAGACAGGGCTTGAACCGCGGGAAGATGCCGTCTTACATGCATCACTGCCTGGCAGGCAGCCGCCCCTTCAACGGGGCTGTGCAGGCTCCCCTCTCCCCCCGTCCCTCCCACCTTTTCTTCTGCTCCAGCGTCATGCTGTGGAGCGTCTCCCAGAACCAGCGCACCGCTGGCGTGTCCGCGGAATAACCACCCTCGTACTGCACAGCAACAGGAGATACACAAACCACACGAGCACAAGGCGGTGGAGATCCTGAGATAGGAACCACTGTTAGCGTCCGTCACTGTTGTAGGGTGAGTTGAGGTGCAGGCCCCCTTTACACAGAAGACAAAGCAACCTTGTGCCAGCAGCCTGTCTGTGACGTCACTGGTGGCAACGCAACTGTGGGTGGAGGACCCTTACGGCAGCTTCTGCCAGCCACGGCACGGTACACACAAGCCAGCCCACAGCATTGCCACATCTCAAACCAAAACCGAAAAGCGCTTAGTTCGTCGCTCTGCGGGACCGCGTTCGCGTACCCAGGGCTCCGTCCCACCCTCTCCTGGGCATATGCCCTTCGCCCCACCCACCCGCGAGCCCGCCTCCAGTGCGTTGAAGTCCAGGTGCGGCAGGCCCGCCACCAACAACTCAAGCTCTGCAGGGCTCAGCAGCGCCAGCGCAGGGCCGCCGCACACCTGCACACGAGTGAGGGGCGGGGCACGGGACACGCGGCCTGTGAGAACTGACGGCTCAGCCGGCCAGATGGGGGCACAGATGCGTGAACTAGATGGAGTGAGCAGGCCGTCAGAATAGGTTTCATCTCGTGTGAGTCAACTGTCCTAGGTGTCAGTCAGCCTTGCAGGGGTTGGCCTCGCATGTTGGAAGCGCAGAGTGCGTGCGCACCTGCCTGCAACCCATTCCTCTGACCTGATCCTTGGATTGGTCGCAGCCCTTCCTGGTGTCCTAAGCTGCCTGTGCCCTCCTCATGCCGCCCTGCCTTCCCTCCTCTACCTCGTCCGACCTGGTGCCGGCGCCTACCTGGTGGAAGCCCTGCAGGAAAGCTCTGAACTGCGACTCAATGCTGCCGTCCAGAACCCTGCGAGGGGGGAGGCAGCGGACAGCAGGTGTTGAAGACTGAGCAGTGCTGTACCAGTTGATGTACGGAAAGGGCAATATGATGCTCGTTGTGACTATTCAAGGACTGCTTGACAAATGCGTCAAGTGCTCGAGCACACCGCTACCACAACACACGACCAGGTCGCATGCAGGGCAATTGACCACCTGGCCCGGGCGCAGTCTTCATCTACAGGCTGACTTCTTCATGAGTATGCCCAGCCACTCACCATTTCGTGTACAGCTGGACGTACTGGAGCCTGTTTTTGTCGGTCACAGGGATCTCAGCCCCCCCGGGCAGCAGTTCTTTGCGGCGCGTCTCCCCAAAGTAATCGTACTCAACCTCAAAGGTCCTGCACATGCCAGGAAACGTTTTGTGAACCCTTCACTAGTTGGCTGCTACAGTAATTCTGCTATTTTCAGTTTGGGCAGTGTCAAGGCATGGATTATTGTGATTTCACACCCAAAACTAAATGCAAAAATGCAAAAATGCAAAGCAGAAGAAAAATGCAAAGCCAGACAGTAAGTCTTTAAGCAGTGAAACTGCTTCTGGTGGCCGTTGCATTGCATCTGCTGCCAGGTTAGACAACAGCCTGTACTATGGATGCTTTCGTTTTGCTTTCTTGCTCAGGGTAGGCCAGGGCGGTGCCCATCCCGCTTCGTGTCCTCTGACGGCTTCCCTGGTGTAAATACATAATATATATATATATATATATATATATATATCATATCTATCATATCTCATATCATATATATATATATATGCCAAGTGACGCATGTGATCCAGTCACGTGCCCGCACGTTTCTGTCTACCTGCAGAACGTGCTCTCCACGTCCCCCTCAAAGCTCAGCAGGGCGGCTAGACCCCGGGCCAGGGCAGGCTGCGCCTCACAAAGGTCCAACCAACCGGGGGTGCGGCCCAACAGCTTCTGGGGGCAGGAAGGATGAGACACGGGGCGGTTGAAGTGTTGCTTGGACTAGCTTCAACCAGGAGGTCAAACACAATCATGACCGCTGGTCAGACAAATCTCGCTTGGCACATTCAAGAAGATCTCTGACTGGGGACAGCACGCAGTGGCCTGCGCTGACCAAGGAGGATGAGGGGACGGCCAACACAAGAAGAGAGGGTTACCACTACAATCCTCTGCATCACAAGCAGCATACCCTTTACGTCGCCTGTACCTCGCCATATGTGCTCTGGCGCCACCTCTATACCTGATTGAATTGGCCTGCCCTGACCAAGAAGGGCGACCATGCACACCTGTGGTCATGATGCAGGCAAGCATATACACCATGCACCCCCCTCACGGGATATACCCCTGGCTCATATCACTAGACATACAATGTAAGTCCCTACCCGCACCTTGTACGTGACCATGGGCAGGTGCACGTCCAGGATGATGTTGTTGTAGATGGCCAGCCCAAGCACGGCGCCAACCTGAGGCAACAACAGAAGGAAAGTAGACCTTCCATGTGAGCAGTCCTCAAAGTTCATACTGATATCTACCGCACTGCTCCAAACTTGTTTGCGTCCACTTTTTGCAGACGCAAGCTCTTTTGAAGCAGAAAAAAGCCCAAAATGGCACGCAAAAGTGATTTTGCGTTTGGGCCACCTCAGACACAAAGAAGACACTTGGGCACCAAGCAACAGACAGCAACACACCGAAATCAACATCTTTCCCACACACACGCGGTGCCCATCTGACCTGTATGCATGTCTGATAGACAACCGGAGTTTCCACAACAATGTCCCACATCAGCCTGTACATCACTCACAATGTGTAAAAGCCTCAGTATCACTGCGAGTCTGATGTGCTAACTCACTCAAAAGCCCCCCAAAATCCTGTCCGATACTTCACACAGTTCCGACTCTCCTTGCCTTGCCTTTCTGCGAGGACATGGCCAACCGTCACTGCGCCATGCTGAGCCAGTG
>QAXH01005948.1:288-13178 GCA_004335635.1 Chloromonas sp. AAM2
CATTTATGGCATGTGAACAACGTACATGAAGACATTCGCGTGCTATGCTATTGGCTGCTCGTCAGGCCCGGCACCCAAAGACTTACAGACCCAAAGACGGTACAGCTAGGTCTCTGGGTCTCTAGATCTTCTAGTCTGCGCCTGGGATGTTCTCAGGATAACCGTGGCACACATTAGGGTACTTGCCTACTGCACCAGAGACAAGATCTCAGGCAGTACACCCAGCAACCAGAGACCTGAAGACCTTTCCACTGTACACCCAGGTGTCTGGGTCTATGAGTTTAGAAGCCTGTACCTGGAAATGCTATCGTGGCATGAGCTAGAGGTAGCCACTTGCCTGCTGCACCAGGGAAAAGATTTCAGGCAGCACACCCAGAGACCTGCAGACCCTACTGCGGTACGGACAGGACTTTGGGTTTCTGAGTTTGCACAAGCAAGAACCCATGGCAGTCATGGCATAGATGCTGGCTTGATGTATCCGGCACTCTCCTGCAAAACCAAGGACGTATGGTTACGCGATACACCTCCATACCTGCCAGATGCCCACAGACCTCAAGACTTCGCCATTTTACGGCTTGGAATTTGGACTCTCTGCCTCTCAGTCTGGTATCAGCCAACCAGGTGCATGCATGCACTGGGTTGCTACATGGTTGCGCTTAGGCCGCACCCAGGAAACTAGAGACTCAGGGACTCAGACTGAGTATACAGGGGCCGGCTCAGGTTTGTGGTGTGGTGTAGCTTTATGCAACTCACATGTTCTTGGCGCAACACGTGATGTTATTGCTATCACCCTCTGATGTTGTTGCTCGTCTGCCTTCCAACTGTACCCCTTTGCCCTTCAAGCTCAGGCCTTTGACCCCTTCTGTCTTTAGCTGCTCAGCCTTGCTTGGTAGGGAGGGTTTACCCCGACCGCGCGCTACCCTGCTGTTGGCTTCTGCCGCCCTGCTGGCTGGTGTCTCGCGTCCTCATCTGTGTAAGCCGTCACACACACCCTCTGTTGCCATATAACAGCTGCTGTTGCTGACAAGAATTTCGTTGACACAGTCAGCGCTGGCGTACTACACAGCATCATGCCAACAGGCGGCCCTTGTTGTGACGACTCAACACTATCTGTTGTGCAGGCTCCTCAAGTACCGCTGGTACGGCCTTGGCCACAGCAACTGCCGAAGGGGCCGCGTCCGTCAGCTTGCCTGCAGCTTTTGATACCCTGGTGCACACCCATGAACGCTAACTAATCTCCAGTTACAGCACCATCTACCAGTTACACAGCATCAGTTGCATGGGCACTCAATTGCGCCCAAAGCAAGCTCAAATACGTGCCTTTGCTGTCGTTTGACACCTCGCTAGAAACCCCGCTAGCTTCCAGCTGCCCATCTAGTCCCGCTAGATCGTGCTAGATGGCCCGCTAGATGCTGTCTGCAGCTAGATGCTAGCACCCAATCTAGCCACACTGCTAGATGCTAGCTGGTAGAATCTAGCAGGGCTACCATTCCGACGCATGAACGAGACTGTAGGTAAGCATTCCGACTAGTATACACAGTAAACCAACATTCCAACAGCCAAAAACGAGTCGGAATGTTACCCAACCACAATCCCGAGCTACCCGAACACTTATTCCACAATGCCAAGCCAATATACAACACCACCACTACGTACACACACGATCCACAAGTGTCCCACAAGCAAATGAGCCACGTCATTTCCAGGCCCAAACCATAGGGGACTGTGTAACAAAGGACCCAAGGCAAGAGTAAGCAGGTGTATTCCCATAGGCAAGTGATAATCCAATGAACTTCGTGCTGATGCTCCTGCTCAGAGCACAACAGACACTCAATCTGTCTCAATCATCACAGCCAGCTTTGAGGGCACATGTTAGGGCCAAATCTTGCCATCATGCTCAAATCTTGCCATCGTGCACGCAGTTTTTCTCCTCTCAGTTAGAAGCATTAGCCAGTGAGTGAAAAAGAGAAGTATGAGCAATTATCAGACTGCATAAACCGCGTGGGTTCATGCCGTAGCAAGTACACAAGTGGTGTGGGATGAGCATGACTTGCAGTTTTGTGTTGTATTGTTGCATTCCTGGAGAGACTTGCCAGAGAGCCATTGCCATCTTCATGAGGAACCTCGCTTGAGCACCTAGCCTGCATCATAGGTTCCTCCATTCTAAAGCCCGGATGCAGGTTCCTCTGCCAAGACAGCAGTCCAATGAGTCGTACTGCACCTCCCTAAGCCCAAACATAGTCATGTGGCCTAGGGGAAGGTACTCCAAGCATGATTGAGTTTCCCAGGCAATACGCAATGCCTGTCATGGTTACTTGGACAAACATACACCCAGAAGCACTAGATTGCAACATTGAGGAGCCGAACCCACTTGTCCTGCCTGCACCTCATGTCTGCCACTGTTGGGACTAACAAGCACACTGCCCCAAGATCCGCCCCACCACCCAAGTGCCCCTGCTTGTGCGGGCCCCTGCCGCATGAGCAGGCAGTCACCTCTTGGCGTGCCTGCTGTGACCACACTTGTAGTGCCACGTTGGACAGAGCCGCAAGGGACTTATATCCAGGAAGATGCATAATACAACAGTTTTGTGACCTGCTGGGTGGCTATGATTCTTATGGTCGCATGATTGAGGCAAATGACTGCATTCCAGGAGTGGTTCCAAAGTGGCCCTCTACATCCAAACAGGGCATCACGTGCTTCATGTCCGGTCCTGGGTTACTGAAGCTGGTACATCCGGCTCCTTGAGCATGAAACAAGGCCTGGTAGCTGACAGCTCAGCATAGTCTCTGACGGCAGCACGCCATCTTATTGCTGTAATCACATGCTTATACTAGGTTGGTGCTTGCCCTGGACTGACTCATGCCTGCCTCTGGCACATTCGTCCCCCCAGTTGCACAGCCACCAGCCAGCTCACACATGCACCCAAGCACCTGACCATTGCGCCCTCCTCTTGGACAGGGTGCCAATTGCCTGGATGTCAAGCAGCGCCCAATCCAAGACTCCTGGCACTTCACGCAAGGGCTCTGTCTTCTTCTACTGCACGTGCACATGTTCAGAATACTGCCGTTGCTTGTAAACTCTTTGGTACCATGCTAGCAGGTCAGGTCATGTCTGGCTGGTGAGCATGCCATCAGCAGCAGTCGGGATCTGCCAGCTTCTTGTTACGCATGCATGCCTTGCAGTTGTGCCTGGCTAACACAGTACCAAAGCCTGTCTCCATGCATCCACACCCATGCCGGCTATGATCAGCAATAGCCTAACCCTAACCCTAACCCTAACCCTAACCCTAACCCTAACTACCAAACCGCCCCAATCATGTGTTTGAACACACTGGAAGTGCCTGTCAAACGCCAAGCAGCTAGGTTGCAGGCAAATGTAACGACAACTCACTTTGTCATACCTTCTAAGGTTCGTAGTTGTGCACAAACTTGAAGATGCGCACAAGGGTGGCGCGTAGCCGTAGGTCTGCCTCAGCCTTCACTGCCTCGGCTTGCTCTGATGCTGTCATGGCGTGCGCTGTGGTGTTGGCGTCACCACGAGGAGTGCCAGGTACGGTCAGGTAGATTGTGTTGAGGTCTTCCTCCTGCAGCTGGAGCCGGTGCTAGTTGTTGAAGCGCCACGCCTTCGCCCACAAAGGGACCTTGCGTATAGGCTCGATGGCTCCAGACTGGCCCTTGCCAGTCTCCATGGTAATCTTCTCCGCTGCTAACACCAGTAACTGGCGTTTGGAGAGCGGATAGATGATGGTTCTGTTGATGGTCCTGACTTGTGACTTGAGGGTGATGACTTCTGACTTGAGGGGAATGTCTCGCTCCAGTAGCATCTGAGTAACCTGTTCCAGTGCCTTGAACCTCTGCTCCGCAGACTGTTGAGCAGCAGTTTGTGGTGACTCCTGACCGACAGCTGATTAACCACTGCCAGTCTGATAGCAGTTCAGTGATATGCTAGTGTCAGCAAGGAAAGGTGCACAGACTGGCAGCAGTTGGAAACCACCTGTGTGCAGCACAGGAGAACACTGAACGGAAGACGCAGAACAAAAGGCAAACATTCCTTACAATAGATTGCATGTGGTTTGAATTCATCAGAACCTCTCACTGTTTGTCACCACAAACCCTTACACCCTGGCCAAAAGCTTGCAACGAGGCACACAACAGAGCGTGTAGCTGAACATGCCAGCTCCACGGAACTGGCTTCACGACTAAGAGCCTTGGGCTGTGCGACACTTTAGAGCCGTACACGCATGCCTGGTAATACATATAAAGCCCAAAATGCCCCATAATTCGTCAGACTACAGGCCCAGAGCAGCCTTTCAACTGCGGTCTGCATACCGCAAGTGGTTAAAGGGGTCCCGCAGTGTCAGCATGTGACTTCTGGCGTCGCGTCGACCTGGCCATGCCTGGTACCTCATGTCTGGTAGTTTGACGCGACACCACCACGAGCTAGGTCTCGCTGGCGAAGTCATGTTGCCCCCCTATCCCCTATCCGCCCTGATGAGAACTGGTCTTAACAAAGGCTTGTGCCGGTGCAGCTGCAGCATGCCAGGCGTTTGAAATTTGCCGTTTGGAATCGTCCTCCTCGATGCTGTGTACCAAATCGCGTGTAGCCCAGCTTGCGTGCAGCCCAGTTGAGTAGCTCTACAGTTGACTACAAATTGCCGGGAGATTTTGCAACCTTCCTTCGCCCGAACCTATTTGAAAGTGAGTCGCAGGTTGGCAGCAACGTGCACGCGCCACGCCATGCAGGGACACGATGCAACTCTTCCCTACATGCCGCGCGTGTCATGTATCAGTCACGGCCCAACACACGCTTGCTCTCTCTTCTTGTAGCAAGCAGGCTGAGTGCGGCGTTGCGGCCTGTGGACCGCATTGGAGCCTGGGTGGTGTTGGCCAGGACAGCCCTTTTGGCGACTTGACAACCCTTGTTGCACAACCCTGGTGAGTGTGGACCGTTGAGTGCACCCCTGTTAGCGTTGCCATGCGTCACTGCACCATAGGCCCTGTGGGTTGCACCATCTATGTCTTTGCGCTGGTTCCCGGACTGCTGGGTTACTGGGTCTGGTATACAAGCCAGGTCTGATGTGCCGCATCACAAACCCTTGCATGCCGCTCCATTGGGTGTCTGGGTATCGGGTATATGTCTGATGTGCCGGTTCCCGAGCCTTTGCATGCCACTCCCGCTGCCCTGCGCTAGGTGTCAGGGTTTCCGGGTTTCTGTGTCTCTGGGTGTACATAGTCTGGGTATACACTGGGAAACCCACGGCAGGGGTCACGGCAGCGTAGAAGCAGGCGCTTGCTTGCTTGTTTGCTTCAGCAAGGCCATGAATTTCAGCAGAACCCAGAGACCCGAGGACCCTTGTGGTGGTTGTGTTGCTGTTTGCTGTGTGGCGTAAGTTCATGAAACTCACATGTTCCTGGCTCAACACGTGTTGTTGTTGCCATCACCTTCAGTTGCCACACAACAGCTGCTGTTGCTGGCAACAAACTTGTTGAAACAACCATTTGTGTCTCAACCGGCTTGCTCCTGTTGTGACCACTCAACACCTCCTGTTGTGCAGGTTGCTGGATGCGCACGCCACCTGTTGCTCACCCGGCTATTTGTTGTGGCCCACCCTTGGCCACAGCTAATGCAGAGGTTGCTGGCTACATCTGTCCGCTTGCCTGTGGCATGAAACATTGTGGTGGACACCCATAAGCGACCCGTCATCAATCAATTGAGTGGACACCCTTTCCAGTGCTAATCGCACACTTCCAGAGACACACATACCTATCCAAACCTTTGCCGCTTACGCAACTCGAGTAGGCGCCATGTGAACATCTGGGTACATCTGGGTACACCTGGGTACATCTGGGTACACCTGGGTACATCTACAGCACCCTAGGGGAAGACTTGCCTTGGCCCACGTGCTTGCTTGCTGTCTTGACAACAATGCTGTAAGACAACTCGCGCACGCTCAAATGTGTCAGATTCCCAGAACCCAAGAGCACCAGAGCACCCAGGTTGCCGCTCTTGGTGCTGCACGACTGTATGCTGTAATGTGTTGCTAGTTTGTTCCATGACAACGGTGTCAGCTGGGCTCCGACCGACGGCGTCGCCCTGGCCCTTTCACAGACTGTATGGATCCCCCCAATGCGTACAGCCATGATCCGCCACCAGGTACCCACGTGGCCAAGTGCTAGGCGCCCTGACCCTTGCATAGATAGTGTGAGCTGCTTTGAAACCTCACTGAGCGTATGGTTGCACACACTCTATCCAAGTCAAGCGAACGCCTCGTCTCTTGCTTGTCTCATGCTTGAGCGCGGGTCTGTGTTCCTTTGCTTTACACAATTTACTCTCACAAAGAGTGAGGTATGATAAGTGCACTCAGTTCTGTGAGGCGTGGATCAACAAAGTATTTTGGATGGCGTAGGGTTAGAGAACTTGGATACCTGGATACCTGAACACAATCACTGCAGGCGATCACGATCACGGACTGCTGACAGCTGCTCTGATGCATCTGGCATCACGCGCACTTCTGCAGGGCTTGGTTGCACAGACTACCTCTTTATCCACTGCCCGGCACACGATGGCTCGCTGGTCATGCATACCAAAGTACCTGGACGCTCGCCAGTGGCTGACTGCTGCAGACCAACACTGGCCAGTGCGGCCTTGGTTTTGTCGCGGAGTACTTGGCCACCCAGGTACCCGGACACTTGGCGGCGATCCACAGCTGCGCCAACATCGACTTAGTGTGGCTTGGGCGGCGAGGCCCATTGTGTCAAAGTAAATTGGCTGACTGGGTACCTGGGGTCTCATGAGTGGCCCGCAGCTGCAGCCCAACACAAGCTCAGTGCGGCCTGGGTTTGCAGCAGATTATGCATCAAGTACCCAAGCGACCGGGTGTCCAAGTGTCGCACCTCCCACGAATGCACAAGGTTTGGACGGCGCCCAAGATGACACACTACCAGGTACTCAAGTGCTCGGATGTCAAAATGCTGAGCTCCAGACCCTTGCACACACGGATCAGTACCCGCTTGACATAGCCACGACTTGCCCGCCAACATTACTTGAGGACTCGGGCGTCGCAGTGTCCCACAGCTGCGGGTCAGCATCGGTTCAGTGCGACCCCGGGTTCTGTGGCCGAGTACTCGGTCACCCAGGGTCACTTGGATACTTCGTGGCAGCCCATAGCTCCACCAAAACCATCAACGCAAGTTGACCTGGGGGTGCGGCACAGAACTGTTTGGTTATTTGGGCACCTGGACACTTGGCGGTCGTACAGAGGCTCCAGATACCGACTTATATCATGGACCACCACCGGGCAAGCAAGGCAGGATGGTGTGGGCGAGAACTAGGCAGTGCTGGCGGCACAGCCAGCACGCAGATGATTGATGTAACAACAGAATGTTGGTACAGTCCTAGGTATCACCCTTGAACCACCATGTTGGTATTTTTGTAAGAAGCTGCTGCAGCAAGAAGCAACAAGGGTGATACTTGCAGCAAGTAGTTCTTTCCTCACCACATATTACAGCTACGCTCAGTGCACCAGCCTGTGTGCCCCCGCAGCTTTAGCCATCCATGATCACCGGAGACGGCCAATTGTTTTTGGCCGTTCCCGTCTCCGGCTCCGATAACCAGCGTCATTTGCTGCCCAACTTCTGTCAGCTTCATACTACTGTCAGCTTCAGGACTGCCATGAAGATGCGATACATTCATCCTTGGCTGGTGGCAGACAGTCGTCAACGTGCACAGCTCTACGACTGCAGATGTGACCTCTGGATTCCAGATTCGGTGTGTCATAATCCCCTTCACATGTAGGTTGGACGGGTTGGAGTCCCTCCCCGCTTGTGTGCTGGAAAAGATCGATACAAGGTTCATAGATGCTTTCTTTGGGAAGCCGTCGAGTCTGCGTTGAGCTTGGCAACGACCTTGATGTTTTCACCTAACATTGGTTTTGATGATCGCGTGTGGTGCGTAAGGGAGTGTCCGGCGATCCAAAGCATCCAAGGTTGTCGAGCCAGCATGACATGATGTTGAGCCATGCATGACTTATGATGTCACATACGGCCAAGAACGTTTGTATGTGATGGCGATGAGGCATAAGACTCCACAACGAGCAGCTTGCCCAATGACGTAAACAGTTGGTTGGATGCAAAGCACGACGAAAGTGAGCACGAAGCCATTGTCGTTCAGACTTCTGAACGACATTTGTCTTGGCCCTGCAGTGCTGACACTCGCTGCCACCAGACATTGCTAGGCACAACAACACGATCCGGCCTTAGTCTGCCGAAGAGTATGCAGGTAGGTGACCATTGAAAAGTGGCGGAGCGAAGAATTCAAGGCCACCACAGCAGAGAGCCGAATGGGCGATCATAGGCTGTACAGCAGCCATGACTGTTCCGGAGTCGTGCCTGCTTCGTGTCTGCAACGCATGACACTCCATGCAAATACACACAGTGCTTCTCACCCCAACTACATTTGCATGGCTTCGCCACGCCCTCCGTCATGTGCACGATCACTAGAGACGGCAGATGTGGGGCCATCCCCATTTTCCGTCTGCTGTGCATATGGTCATGTGTCATGCATGTTGTCATGGGGAAGCCCATGGCAGACTGCAGCATGTGTGGAGGTGTGCATGCCCTTACCCTGCCCTGTGCGTGCAGGGCACTCTTGTGAGGTACGGTCCCAGGAACACGAACCTGGCCTTCATCAGCCAGGGTGAGTCACTGGTATGCAATCAACCATAGCTCAAGTGAAGGCATGGAAGGTTGACGTCTCAGTCATGGCTGCGTGCCTGATTTGTTTTGGTGTTGTCAGTCCCTCGCTTCATCCAGCCAACCTGAAAAGGGTTCAGGTTGTTGCCAGGACGCCTTGTCAAACAATGTATGTAGAGAGCTGATGTGAAACCCCAATGCACGTGCCTGCTGTTGGACCAATTGAATACCCGCCGATGACTGCCGTTGCATGTGCATGGTATGGTCGCCTGTCCATGTTGTTGTTCGGTCCGGGAAGGACTGCTCAGCAAGGGCAGACCTTTCCATGGTCTGCCCTCACTGAGCCCTCACTCAGCGGGGGCCCTCTGAGAAAAGAACCAAAGGCCACCACTGAAACCTTAGTAACCACCTACAAGACAGTGCAAGCTCACAAGCCAACCTAGCCACACGAGTCGCCTGTCCGTGTGCCCCATGCAGCCGCCGTGCGCCCTGACCCCCCGCCCCCCCATGTCAGTGCTGCCACCCGATATAAGGCACCCCATGTGATACTGGTGGGCGGGCTGACGGACGGACTGCTGTTTGCCAGGTGAGCTGTGCTGGTGACCAGCCTAGGTGAGCTGTGCTGGTGACCAGCGAATACTGTACAGGGGCCACAGCAGGCAGCGCCACATGCACCGAGCGCAACGGATACTAGTGCAACAGATGGACAGGCAGATAGACAGGCTGACAGATAGATGGATGGATAGATAGAGGGAGATAGACAGATGGATAGAAGAGTGAGAGTACATGAGACTCACTTAACCTTAACCTTGCAAATGCGCGGAGCTATATGTATGGCACACTAGGAAGTCTTAAACATAGAGACACCAGGGGGCCATTACATGCACTGATTGTGCATAGCAAGCCATGCTTGAGGCCAGGCGCGCAACAGAACTGAAGCACATACAAACTCCAGGAGCTCACCCGCAACACAACGGATGGATACCCTTCCAGCCACCCTGCATAGCAAACATGAAGGCAAAAGATGGCATGGCATGCATCAGAATCCTGGCTTCGCTGAACCCTGTTCGTTCGAACCCCCTTGCCATGCAGTTACGTGCTGCCTTTGACCCAGGCGCTGAACAGGGCGGGGTGGCATGTGGTGCAGGCGCAGATGAGCAGCTCTTACTCGGTGAGGGAAACTCGTGTGTGACGACGGGTGAATACATATCACGACAACGGGTGAGCATGTGTTTTACATGATGAGCATGACATGTTACACAGGTGGCTGTTGAATACAGGATGATGCACGTCCATAGTCTGACGCCTCTGGTCTGCCTATGGCATGCACGTCTATGCTGTAGGCAGGCCTCTCATTGCCCATCGTTTCCTACGATCTGCCCATGGGGTGCATATGGGGTGCATATGGTTCGCACGTCCAGGGGGTGGGCATCTGGTGTAAAACAAACGCTGGGCAATGGTGGGAGTGTGTCGTGCGTATAACCTATTATCTGCCCTTCGTAAAGCCTGCCTGGTCCTGCCCAAGTCTGTGCTGTAAGGATGCCCATCGTTTCCGTGTGTTCTGCAGGGCTTTGGTTGCGGCAGCCTTGACCGCGACGCCGACGAGCTGCTGCTGCTGAGCCGGTGGCTGGTTCAGCAGCGGGCAGCCGACGGCCTGCTGCTGCTGGGCCACTCAACCGGCGCCAACGACCTGGTCAGGCTCATGCAGCGAGCCAAGGAGCAGGGCCTGATTGACGGCATCATGCACGGGGCGGGCCGGACGGATGCCAGACTGCCCATAGTGGGAACCATTTTACAGGGTTCGGTGTCAGACAGTGATGTGAGTGTGCGGGAAGCCATGTGGGTGTATCAAGGGAAGCCACATGGGTGTAGTATGTGAAGGCACATGGATGCAAGCACAGGCTGCCCATGGTGTGGTGCATCATTCAACTGACAGGATCGGTGTCAAACTGTGTTGTCGGTATGCACGAGCATCATCCTGTATTCGACAGCCACTGTCAAGGGTGCAACATCTTAAAGTTCTCCCGCATTCATGGGCCGTGGTCAATCCTGACTCCTCTGCACCGGTGGTAGAGGCAGCCAGTGCTTGTAGACGGCATGCTGTTTTGTGTGGGTGGAGCCAAGTCGGTGACGTCAAATCGGTGGGGATGAGTGGAAAAAGGGGAGCCACCAGCAGTTACTACATGATTATCCACTATGGTCATCGTCGTTTGTGATGGACAATCACTTGGTTTCCCCTCTGTGCCCTGCTCCCGTGCAGTTCTTCCATGACCGCGAGACCTTCCCTCACATGCCGGAGATAGTCGAGCGCGCTCACAAGATGATGGAGGCCGGCGAGGGGGAGGCCATCGTGCACAGGTCAGCTGCTGACAGCGGGCGCATGGACGCATGGCACACATGTGACATGGAAAGCACCATGGGTCGCCATGCATGTTGCATGTGCATCGCACAGTGCAGCCGGCGCACATGCAGACAGCGAGTTTGTTCTTGTGCTTGGTGTTGTGTTAACATGGCCGTCAGTCCCGTGAGCAGTGCTCAGCGGGGGCAGGGGCAAAGGGAAACCGCAAGTAACCACCAAGTCCACTGCACCCTTGTCAACAACAGCAAAGTCAACTTGAACACTTTCCTAGCGCAGAAGCCTGTGTTATCTCCCAGCACCAATGCTGCAGCATCTCAAGGCAGACATGACGGGGTTTTCAAGACTTGGCACCAGCAGTCCTTTGCAATACGAGCATGATGATATTGTATATGGGGCCATCTTTTGTCCGGCTTGTCGGATGATACAGTTTGTATGTAAAACGCACTCACTCACCCTCTCACTCTCTCACCCTTTCACTCACTCGCTTACCCTCTCACTCACTCACTCACTCACCTACCCTCTCACTCACTCACTCACTCACAGGTTCGAGGAGGAGGGCTGGGAGGGCGCGCCGATCACGGCTAGGCGCCTGGCCTCGCTATACGACCCGCAGGGCGATGACGACATGTTCAGCTTTGGTTTGTCGGACGAACAGCTACAGGTGAATCTGGACTTCGCAACCTTGGTTGCTGTCATCATCGCCAATTGACTTTATGTGTTGTTCAATCAAGGCAGATATCTGTAATAGAAGAAGTTGTATGTAAGCGTTTGGGGTGGATCCCTTCTGCACCCGTGTTGTTTATTCAAGGCAGGTATGCTGGCTAAGGTTTATGTAATCGAAGTATATGTTGGTTTGCGGTTGGGGTGGAGTTCTGTGCTGCACCATTGCATCAGGAGCGTATTGCCTCCCGCAATCATCGAGCCACGTGACGACGTTTGAATCAATCTGGCGCTATCTGTGTTGGAGCTGTCGTGTTGTTGTACTAGTATGAATTGTTGTTGCACTCGATCTCCGGCCCAGCGTTGTTCATTGTTTAGGTTGAAAGCTGGTCTGGCATCCACAGTAACTGTATGCAATCATGGCTCCGGTACGTTTCACGCAAAGGCGCTGCTTGCGCTGCAAAGGATGTGTTGTGCCGATTGTCGTGCATTGTTTTGTCTATTCGTACACATTCCGTTTATTTTTTCCGAGCAAATGTTTGATGGTTAACTGAGCAGTTTTCACGAAACAAAAACACTTCGGGAGGTTTCGCCCTCAAAAAAAAAAGATGTTTGCCAGTTCTGGGACAATTCCTGTGGACTGACGCTGGAACCGGTGTGTTTGTGGTGTGTAGACTAGGTCCTGTGATGGTTCCAGTGTTGACGTGTACGCGTGGGCTGGGCCAGTGTCATCTGATCACCATGGTGTGTCGCTGATGTATGTGTGGTGCTAGATGGTGTGTTGCATTGTCATGATACTGGGATACACACTTTTTATGCCAGTCACACTGTCACGCTTTGCCTGAAAATGGTTAGTGTGATGGGTCATCTCTGTAATACAGATATATTACCTCTATCCCAGCATTGACAACACCACACCGTCTACCAATATGTTGCACCACCGCATATCTCAGTCTCACATCACACTGAATCACCACCACACCCACACACATCCCACCCAGTTCCAGTGCACACCCATCAAATTGTCCCAGAACTGGCAAACTTCTTTTTTTTCCGGATTTTCAATCGGGCAGGTTGTATGGGCTTGAAGTTGAGGAGAGACGTCAGTGCATGGTTCGCTTGTCTAAAGAACACTGAAATGAAGGAACACTGGTTCGTACTTTGCTGTACGCAGGCCGTC
>QAXH01005948.1:13206-32152 GCA_004335635.1 Chloromonas sp. AAM2
CACTGAAATGAAGGAACACTGGTTCGTACTTTGCTGTACGCAGGCCGTCCTCGCCCCCCTGAGCACCCGTCCCTGCCTGTTCGTTGCCAGCGGGCAGGACCAGTGCGTGCCGCCCTCCCTGCGCCCCAACCTGCCACAGCAGGCCGACCGCCTGGCGGCCGCCGTGGGCAGGAGCGGCGAAACCCCCGCCACGGCCGTGCTGATCCCGGACGCGCCGCACAACTGTGCGGGCCACGAGGAAGCGCTTGTGGCGCACGTGATGCGTTTCTGCGACTCCCTACTGGAGGAGAAGGAAGCGGTTGTCCTGCCACCCTAAGCAGTCAGCATGAGTTGTTGAATAGCGATTGCGGCAGCGCTAACAGCGGTTGCGGTTGCTGGCATGGCCAAAGAAACCGATAGCGCTCAGGCTCTCCTCGTCAGTGAGGGTTGGCAACGGGTGCTTGACGTTGCCCTACGTCCTATGCCCTACGTCCTATGCCCTACGTCCTATGCCCTACGTCCTATGCCCTACGTCCTATGCCCTACGTCCTATGCCCTACGTCCTATGCCCTACGTCCTATGCCCTACGTCCTATGCCCTACGTCCTATGCCCTACGTCCTATGCCCTACGTCCTATGCACTATACACGTATCACGGTGTGCTGGTCAACATCCGGGAGGCTGCCACAGGACATGGATGGGCATCGTCCTGACCAGAAAACACAAGAAGAGCTTGGGGGGGTGGGGGTGTTGGGCAACCTCTGTAATACAAGGTGGGCACTTGGGCCTCTGTACTAGTAGTCATTGAGCTGCTTTCTAACGGTTTGCAGTTAGCATGCTAGTGCTCTTCTCCCTTTTAATTCTGTTAGTGATCACGGTTGATAGCGATGCTTGAAGATCTTCTGATCTATGTGTTGCTTGTGTATCATCCACCTCATGCTTCTTTCACCGTCTTCTTTGTTTTGTTGTGAAGCGTTGCACAATGGTGCCAGGTACACCTATTCGCAACATTTGTCCCAGCCTGTCTTGAGCACAACAAACATGTGCAAGTTAGGATTCTTGTTTGAGCGGGCACTGAAGCAGTTGGTCATGGACAGGACTGAAGCACTTGAAGCCAGCATGGATAGGTTGCACTTGGGTATGCTTTGTACTTTGAGCACTTGCATTGATCCGTTTATGTAAATATGCTAGGGGTCATCAAGTCTGGCAGAACTCTGCCTGGTTGAAGCTTTGAATATGTAATTAATCAATCAACAATGATGTGCAGACAACGAACATTCGTTAAGTCTGGAAAAGGTGTTATCCGCAGGCTTTCAGGCGTTTCATGTTAATGCAATGGTCATTGGCTTCTGGTTGATTTACACGAGCTGTACAAGCCGGCGGGTCCATGCCACTCACAGCAGTAGACAGGGTGCACCTTGCCATGCCGGCTTCTGCATGGCTGGCTGATGTTTGCTCAGTAACTTGACAAACACAAAAAGGGCCTTCCAGTGTACAGCATCTTGACATCTTCCGGTATAGGGTACAGGAGCCCGTGTACCCACTTGCACCTCAAGTAGCTCATTACAGTGCTATGGACACAGTCCCGCAATTGTGCACCACCCTTTCCCCTGCAACTCCCATGCAATGGTGCGCCCTGCACCCTGTCCAAGTCAAATGCTGAACCGAACATGGCGTCAGCAGGTCTAGGCTGGGAAGAGTCACTGAGAAAACTTGTAGCAAGTACGGCCTGTCATTCTCCTAGGAACTCCCTTCACCTGTGGGAGGCGTGCGATTGCTATCTCATCATGAAAGAGCAATAAACACAGAAGTCAAAGCAGTGTGGACAAACAAAGGTGTAGGCAACAGTGCCAAAGGCAACCATGTTAGGGCCTGGCAGTGGCTAGGATGCCTGACAGGTGTTTGATGGTTGAAGCTAGAAACAAAAGACAAGCAACAAAGTCTGGGCCTGAGCTGGCGACCGGGCAGGGCCCTGACATTTCCTAGGGTGGCGCCTGGAGCCTGAGAGCAAGCCGGCCATCGATCAGGTACAGAAAGGGACGGTCACGGCTGAGCAGTCCAGCTGTGGGTGTCACAGGGTGAACAAGCACAAAACCCTGCAGGTTGTGCCAAAAACGAGCCACAACCGTGTTGGCTACTACTGCGACAGTTATTAGACACGTGCATCTGCAGAACATACTGCTACTAACACATGTAGCAACTGAAGCAACACTGCACACAGCAAAGTCTGCAGTGGCAATTGGTGCACGTGCCAATGTGCGCAGACGACTTGAAGCGCATGTCAATGCACAAGAAGTACCGCATGTTTCTTGCCGCAGGTGATACATCAAGCCTCCTTCCAGGGCTGAGGTGGCTGACCTTGGGTTGTCGGCGTGAATGCACTGGGACACTCACTCGTTAGGCTTGGGTTACAACGGACAGAGAAACGGACAGCTGCCTGTGGGCGATCACAATCGTTTGTACATTGCATGCAATACATGATAATTGTCACCAGCTGCCGGGCAAGATCAACCTTTGGGATATCGCGATTTAATGCCCCAAGAATCAGCCAAAGAAATACAAAAGTTCAAACGCCCCACTTTGCAAGGAAGCCAGCCAGCCAAGCGCAGCACGTTGTAAATGGCAAGCATTGCAAAAGTTGTGCCGCCAGTCCAAACATCAGCCACAAGTTTTGCCTCATGGCTTCCAGCACTTGAGAAGCAGGTGGTGCAGGCCATACTTGACGAAACAGCATTCGCAAGCCTAAATATAACAGCTACCAAGCTAAAACATGCCCCAACCACGAACACCAAGTCCTGTTGTGAAATGTCGCAATTACGTACACCAAGACCTGTTGTTCAGCGTAACCAGAAGTGGTACGTCAGTTGTAATGAGGTGCTGCCTCGGAGCTGCGTTCGCCTGTCCACAATGCATGGTCTGCTTTGAGCATAATGGACCATGACAACCAAGCCCTCAGCAGGCGATGCTACTGTCCTTGCCTTGGCCACATCAGCTTGGTGCATGCAAAACACATGTCTGGTCTGCCCCCTCCCTGTCTCGCGTCATGTTTGGAATCTCCTGCCCGTGCTAATTGTTTGTGAGATCTTGGCCCTTGGCAGCAGGTTTTTGCTGTGCATCCAGACCGCCTTTAAATTCCTAGTCTCCTTCAGTTCAGTATCAAATGAAACGACCCCCGTCACGGAACCCGGCAGCCTCTGTGCAGTCCTAGGTGTGGGCTACGCCACGCCATGGCTGCAGCAGCGCCAGCAACAGGCTGAGCCGGTGCACAATGAGGGACCTGCCCACTCAGGTAAGGTTTGAGAGGTGCACGCCCATGAGGCACAAATCCAGTCACAGACACGCGTCACAACGTGAACCCCTCCACCTGTCCCAGAACCTGCAAACATCTTTCACCCTAGGTTTACAGCGAGTATTCACAGTAACAGTAGCTGACTCTAGTAAGTGTGTTACGTGTCCTAATCCCGGTGACACCTTGCCAGCTCTCCCTTTCACTTCCCTATCTCTTGAACCCGGGTGCAGCCCTACTCCTGCACCGGCGCGCCAAACCGCCTGACCAGGCCCCGCTCAAACGCCAGCTCCACGGCCGCTGCTGCGAAGGCAAACAGCATCATTGACTGGCCCGTGTACAAGGCAGCCGGCCCGACCACGGTTTCTATATCGAAGGGGCCGAGTGCCGAGCCTGATTGCAGCACGTCGCCTGCAGCGGCTGCCCGCACTAGGCCGAAGGCGCCGACTGCGCCGCTGCGTAGATGTGTGTTGGTGGAGTCCAGCCGCACGGCGTACCTGGGCAAGCGCACAACAGCAATCACAGTCACTGGCTATAAGAGCACGAGAAAAGACCTTATGCGTGAGCGAGATCCAGGTGTTGATTCGCTCGTGGGCACTGGCGGCCAAACACTGGAATGTGTGGGTCGTGTTAGATGGTGCACGGCGGTTTCCACGCTTCAAAATCACCAGCCTTCCAAAAGTTCCGTACAGGAAGCACCACCCCGCTAACTCCATCCCCAAGTCCATCCCCAACGCCCCTGATTCCACTCCCACTTTAACACCACGTCCCCACCGCCAAACCTTGTATCCCCACCTACCATCACGGCGAAAACCGTAAATTCGCGTCCCTGATATCAATCCCTTTTACCCACCAAAAAATCATGGCCATCTAACCACCACCTCTCTCGTACCTGTACACGACTCCAAACAGGAAGCATGACCCCAGTGTAGTTCCCAGTGTGAGCGCTGCACTGACACCTTCAGTCCCCGAGACCAGCAGCAGTGGCAGGGAGGCCACCGCCCCGCCGGCAGCCGCCAGAACACCCGCCTTGACGCTCTCGAGACGCTCCAGGTTCTGTGAGTGAATGGGTTGTGGCAAAGAGTTGTTAGGCGAAGGGAAAGGAAGGGCTGTTAGGGATGAGGCGAAGGAAGAGTTCTTGCAGGTCTGCGTGTGTGGGTGTTTGGGCAAGAGGTGTGGCAAGAGGTGCGGCAAGGGTCGTCAGGAGCCGTGAAGGGGGAGAAGAGGAAGAGTTGTTGAGATAAGGAGATGAAGAGACTGCTAGGGCGGACAAAGAAAGGGCGGCTGGCAGGCAGGAAAGGAAAGGGGGAGTACCAGGGAATGGGTAGAACTCAGCGGGCTCACTGTGCCGTGAGAGAAGGAGGTAGGACAGGTACCTGCTAGATCAGGTGATGAGGTGCTCTTTGCCCTGGAGCATGGTAAGTGCGCCTTCCATGAAATGAAAGGCGCAAATAGCAAACACCTTTGGTTTCAATTGCAGCAGTGTGTCGTTTGTTTGATTAGAACGAGGCTTCGGGTTGTGTTAACATTACCGCCATTACTACATGGCTTTTTGCTTACCGTACTGCTCCAAATGAGTCTGTGTGACTATCTTGTTGTGTCCTGAAATTTGTACTGTGGCTCCGCAGCTTGTGGTGCTGCACCAAACAGTCGGCTGTTTCCCTTATGGTCCCTGCTGCCTGCTACCTGCTACCTGCTGCCTGCTGCCTGCTGCCGCATACCTCTTTCAAGAGCATGCCTGAGTGTTGAACGGCCATGCATTGATAGGCCATGCATTGATAGGCCATGCATTGATAGGCCATGCATTGATAGGCTATGCACTCTCGGCCGCGTCAGTCACACCGTATGCTGAGTCTGGGCTTGAAATACAACTCAGGTCTTAGTCATCTTTTGCTGTTCTGTTTAATGGCATTTTCTTGACTAAATGACTTTGCTGTCTGTTAAACGTTGTAGACGTTGAAAACTTGCCCTTTCCTCCAGAATATGAGTGACACCCACTTGTTTGACTTCCTCTGCCAGCTTTGCCTGCATCTCCTTAGCCCTGGTTGCCTCCCACTGGGCAGCTTCCAGCAGCTTCTCTGCGGCCTGCACCTCGGCATTGGCCATTAACTGCACAAGGGAACACGCGGGCCAGGGTGTGAAGGGTTAGCCTCCTCCAGCATGTCAAGCATGTTACCTTGTTACAATGTTATTCTGTGCTTGAACAGTAGCTGGCCAACTGACTGCAAGCGATGCTTGATGACTGTGAAATGTGGTGTGAGATTATTGTGAGATGTTTTAATTGTGTTATTGTGAGATGTAAGATTGCGCTTGTGTGCAGCGGGCCGTCAAGGTGTAGGTTGAATAATCCAGGCATGCATGGCTGGGCACAGTGGGTCATTTTACCCTGTTCAGCTACCCAGTGTCCTGCCCATACTCGCGTGCGGTACACACACTGTTTGCTGGCCATGCACATGTTGGTGTTTACTGCATCGGTGTGTACTGCCCAGTGGCAATGCTTGTGTACCTGCTCTGCTTTGAGCTTGGTGTTTGCCTGCTGCTGCGCTTCCGACAGAGCCACGTCCTTGTTAGCCTGCAAAAGCAGGAGAGGAGCACCAACACGCAATCTGTAATGCATAATGACTAGCCGGCAATTCAGTTTGACAGCAAAAAAGCAATGTACGAACACAGACCGTATTCTGAACAGAAACCAGCAACTATTCAATGCCCACAAGAGGTACTTGCCCTGAGGCAAAGGCCTGTCACAACTTGATCAGCATCTGATCGGAAAAGTCAAACAGACAGGTGCAGCAGATCAAAGGTTGAAGCAAAAAGGAACCAACCATCACAATGATCATAAAGAAGGCCCCAGAAGAGTTAGATGCACACCTGTTTGAATATCTCCTCCAGCTCTACCGCCGCCGCCTTCATAGCTTCCACTCGTGCCATCGCAGCCTCGTAACGCCTGACACACGTGGCACGTGCATCACATGGTGCATGCATCACATGACACGTGCAATCACATGACACGTACAAGACATGGCACATGCCTGGGCTGGAATGTCACAGTCACACACCAGGTGACACTCTGTTGGTCATGTTGGTGTTTGTGGCGACACTGGAACCCACTCTGTTTGACACAAAGGATAAGAACAGTTGGCACCCTGAGCCGTTGCTCTCAAAGCCTGGCCCCTTATGCAAATTATGGTGCTTAGTGATGCCGGTTGATGGAGTGTCAGCATGTTGGCTTGGCCTGCCTTGTGTCAGGTTGCAGTGGTGCCCCGGCCACCTCTCTGCATTACAATCATCCCTGTGTCGTTTTCCCTTGTATATCAGCCCAAAACATGCTGTCCTGCTCACTGCACGCTGCACGCATGTTGCATGGCAAGCCCATGGCCTGTCATGCAGCCATACATGCAAGCCCTTGGACGTACAGTGCTGCTGCTGATTCATTCTAGGCCTGCTGCACGGCGGCTTGTGCTGAACTGCTGCGTGACTCACTTGAGCTGCTCAGCCGTTTCTGGGTCGGACATGAGCACATCCCGTGTCACAGCAGCCAGGCCAGCATCTGCCCCATCGGCTGGGTTTGCTTGCAAGCTTGCCAGGGCAGCCAATGCAGTCTGTTGCTGGTTGGCTGGGGCAGTTGGTTTGCCAGTCCGGGCCTGCAATACACCCACATGCATGCATTCGCCAGGAAAATGCCAGGTGCATGTGTTTATCAGGGACACTGAGGCTCATCAGGGTGCATCAAGCAAGAAAAACATGCTCACAAGGGCGCAATTTTTACCTGCACTGTCTCCTCAGCTACATGTGTCTGTACAGTCCTGCATCGTGGCTGTGCACTCCGATGGGCACCTGCATAAGATTGGCGGCCTTTCGTAAGCATTCTTCTTCACAATGAGCACAGTTTCCATTCAAGGTCGCCAGCCGCACCAGCATGCAATCTCGTGTGACGCGCAGCTCCAGGACCCAAGCCAAGGGATGGATGGGATTTGAAGATCATGACTAACTTTTGCGCCTTAGGCAGTACTTCAAGTGATTGTGCAAGAGATGCAGAAAAATCTTTGTTTGGGTCGTTGCGTCGATGCGTTTCAACGGCATGATGGCAACGGACAGGACAGGTGCACCGACGCACTGAGCCTACCAGCAGAGCAGCGAAGTGGCTGTAGATGACCGCAATGCCTCATTGACAGTGAACGTCCAAGCTTTTTGCTTGGGATCCGTTTTCTGGGAAGCTGAGCAGTAGCAAGTGCCAAGGGGTACAGCACCTGCGGCCTTGTAACCAGGGCTCGCATGAAATAGCAATGACCGATGCATTCAAGGTTGCTCGAGGCTTTCTTCACCCAGTGGACAACAGCATAGCTTGGGGGCCGCTCATTCAGACGGTCAAGGGGATCATCAAGCAGAACGATTTACCGGACAACACTCGAGCGTGCATCAAAACATGGTTGAAGTCCCCGGACTCCCTTGTCGCATGCATGTCGTTGACAGTGAGTGACCGGGTACGGACTTCCCATGTCCTGACAGTCATACTGCATACCATGCTCGCTGGTCCGGCAGCTGAGTCATCCTTCACCGTCATGACAATTAGATCCATAGGCAGATGGTGCTTCAATGGGCACCCAGAAATCCAGCTATGTGGCGTGATTGCATTACCACTTTCACAGGCAAGGGACATGAGTCATGCGCCAGTCATAGCATTTGAACCTGTGGCTTGTTGGCCATGCACAGGTCATTAGGCTTGAGCTTGTGATTCTCTTCAAATGCCTAGGGGTTTGGGAAACGACTGCGGGTCCTCCAGCCTTACTTGCACTGGCCAAAGGGGATTTTCATCAACGTCTTCAACAGGGAAGGCAAGGAATCAATTATGGGTCCTCCGCCTGGGTACCACTGACGTCATGCTTTCAGGCTACAGGATCTACGTCAAGCTAGCAGTCGAGCTCATCTCGAGACACCTAACTACTGCAATGTGCAATACTAGCTGTGACACTATGACCTGCTCTTGGCCTGCAGGCCTGTCTGCAAACTGCTGCTTGTCGTTACTGCACGTGCAGGTTATAGAAACGATAGCTTGCAACGCCTCTCCCCGCATTCGCCAGCAGCTGGCTGGGCCGAAGTGGATGGAGCGCTTCAGCAAGCAGATGGCCAAGCCCCAGAGTCCTTATGTGCTGCTGGCTGTGGCCCAGCTCCTGGTGGACCTGGCATACCTATTCAGGTGAGACTTGTGCATGGCCAAGCACCATGCAGGCAATTCAGGGTGTGCGCCATTGCGCCTGTTCCATTGCAAGGCATGTCCAGGCACCCATCACAATCCGCAGCGGCATGCAAACGATCATGTGCGAGGCGACCTCACTTGCTTTTCTGTCCATGCCTCAACACCACATTGACTGCTTATGGCTCATACTCATGGATGCACTGCTTACAGCCATTGACGTAGGACTGTTACCCCTTGCCAAACGACTCATGCGGTATGAATCATACAGCAATGCATAGATAGTGTAGTAGCAAAACGGTCCAAAGCTCACGGTTGCGCTTATTTGGGTAAATTTATGGGTAACTCTACTGGTAACACTTTGAAATATGTACATCTGGCGCATGCATGTCTGGCGCACAACTTCATTGCTGTGCTGTGCAGTGCTGAGGAGTTGGGTATTGCCGCCCAGTCCACCCTGGGCTCCGCCCAACAGAAGTGGTTGGTTGACAGTTTGCAGCCGAGCCAGGCGGTTGTTGACGTACGCGACGAGTGGACCATGGGGGTGCCGCCCGTGGGGCCGTACAAGGGGGCCGACTTCACTGTGGCGCTGAGGACAGGAGCAGGTGAGGCTGACATTGTTCTGAAAACAGACCTCGTGAGGACAGGCTGACAGTGCTTTTCATAGCAAACGCTTGGTAATCAAATCATCGTGGAATTAAGTGCTCATCGTTTTTGCATGGTTCTCGTAGGTTATTTTCACTTATCTGAACGATGCTAGACACACTGTTCTGACATGCAATGGCAGGCGTGAGAGAACAGGAGCCGAAAAGCCAAAGGGAAGATATCAGGGAAAGGTCTAGGATGGGATGCCTTGGTTGCTGTGGTGTCCTCGGAATGCCAGAAGGGTTTATGGGTTTTCAAACACTGAGGCGGCAGGGAAGCTGAGCGAAGGACAAGCCAGGCGACCTCCAGACAGTAGCATACATCCTCTGATGCTCTGATGCTCTGATGCTCTGATGGTCTGATGGTCTGATGCTCTGATGCTCTGATGCTCTGATGCTCTGATGCTCTGATACATCCTCTGATGCTCTGATACATCCTCTGATGCTCTGATGGTCTGATCTGATCACCTAGGTCGTGTTGCATTGGTGCCTACACAGTTATAAACTTTGCTGGCCTTTTCCTGCTGCTGTTGCTTTCAGATGTGAGCGTGGGCGGCGCCCCGCGCACTGCCTCCCACGTGACCCTGCCTCAGGACGCAAGCAACCACCACCCATTCCCGCAGGTGCGAAAACATGCATCGGTCGGCCGTGTTGCAAACGCCGTGTCGGTTCGAACGCCGTGCTATTCAACTTAAAGCACTGTGCAATCACATGTCATAAACACCGTTTTACTGCCGTTTTCTTGCCGGGTTTGGACGGTTTTTTGGTCAGTGGCACTTGCGCCAGGATAGAGAGCGGTTCAATGAGTGGTTAACCTCACATGAGACTCTTGTGCAGAATGCCACGCAATGGTAATGCCTCTGTCCTGCCCACAGGCCCATGCAGGGCTGGGTGCGTCCAGCACGCCCCACAGCAGCACGGCAGCTTCCGCGCAGCTCTCCAACCCTAGCCTGATGAGGCAGTCTGCCATCTCCAACGGCAGCGGCGGCCAGTCCTTCACCCATGGGGCCCAGAGGGCACTGCACCACTCAACTAGTGCAGCAGGGGCGGCCACAAGCAGAGGCGGGAGCGGGGAGGGGGAATCGGTGAGAGGGAGGGACACCTGGCACGCACATACTGTATAGACCATACCTCATCCCGCAATAAATAATCAACTGTTGGCGGGTGCGGGGTCCACAACCCCATTTTTGGCCTTTTGCAAGAAGTTTGCGGGGAGTTTCAATAATTATTTTTGACGCTGCGGGAAATAAAACGCCTTGGCTTGTCGCTCTGCGGGAAGCAATACGCCTCGTCACATCACAAAACGACGATTTTCGTAATGGAATGAGTAGCTGTGTAGCTCCTAGCAATGTTATAGCATGCATGAATCAAGAATCAAGCAGTCTGGAAGCCATTCACATAGCCTTTCAGCGGCTGTGGGAACGCTACGCGGAATTATGTTGATGTCTGGCTGTGTCTGCGGGACGCCTGCCTGAAAAATAATCAATGCTCTGATACGGGTGCGGGACCTGCGGGACCATTATTATTAAGTGTCATTTCGCCGCCTGCGGGATGAGATATGGTCTATACGGTAGGCGGTTTGCAGGGGAGGCAGCAGGAAGAGCGAAAGGGACTGTATGCATGTCATCTTACATTGGAAGCAGATGCTGCAATCAGGGTAGCAGGAAACGTGTGTGCCACAATGAATTCTCAACGAACAAACAGGGCAAGTAACAGGCAAACAGTATCTTGGGCCCCGGGGATGTAGACATGACAACAGCTGACAAGGTAGGCGGGCAGGCCGGTGCGTGCATTGAGTATCAACAAATGGCGTGCATTAACACAGTAAGCGGGCGGATGTTGTGTGCATGCGTCATAGCGTGGTCTGTGGTATTAATACAGGGATATTGCTCCACTGTGTTTGCCCCAGGTGCCTGACATGGTTTCCCAGATGTCAGCCCACGCCCACGAGATGCACTCCCTCTGCGCCACGGCCCGCGCCGCCCTAGCCCAGCAGGCCGGCCGGGGGCAGCAGCTGCTGTGGCAGCAGCAGCAGGCGGCCCAGGCCGCGGCCACCCGACTGCACTCGTCTGGATCAGTCACGCCGGCGCTGCCGCCAGGCATTGCACAACACATTGACGCAGGGTGAGAGGGACCGGCTCCCTCTGGCATCGTCCAACAAACCGCAAATGCACAACCTACCGCTTGGATTGCACAAACACATATGCAGATTGCACACAAAGAAACCGCTTGGGTACACACAGGCGCAGGGTGTTGAGTGAGTTGCCGCAAGTCCACATGTATGCGGGTGCAGAAGGACAGAAGGAGAAAGCACTGCTTTCGTTTGCTCTGTGTGTTTTGACAACCAACACAAGCTGTGCAAGGCAAACTTGAAAAACATGCATCCATTACCTGTGTCTTGACCGTCCCGCAGGTTTCGTGTAGCCGAGCGGTGCAGCGCCTGGCGCGGGCGCGTCGCCGAGCTCTGCCAAACACTACCCGACCCCCTCGCCGTCTCCCGCCTCCTCTCCGCCCTCGACAAAATCAACACCGCCTTGGAAGACTGGCAACGCTGTGCCAGCGGAGGGGAGCTGTTCAGCGCCCTCGGTCTCATTGGGGACCTGGCTGCGCCTTGGCGCACCACCCCGCGCCCCGCCACCGCCCCCGCCACAGCAGCGTCCACAAGCTCACTTTTAGATATAGACGATATAGGCATGCCCGCTCAGCCATCCGCCCCGCCGTTGCCCGGCCGCTCCGGGACCCCGCCGGCCGCTATAAATCTGCTGGATGCCCCGCTGCCCGTTCCCGTTCCCACCGATGCAGCCGCAGCGCAGTTGCACAATCTCTACCTGTCAGCCTTGCCTACGGCCAATCCATTTGCCGGTATGAGCACGCAGGCCCCAACCCCGCATGCCGGCAACACAGGCACCAGCATCACCAGCCCCGCACGGCCGGGCTCGAGCATGATGGTTGCACCTCCGCCCGCCCCCGTACCCGCCACCACGCCTGCTACCCCCTGGTTCGCCCCTCCTGCCTCAACCAGCAACGACCCACGTGCTTCACAATGGTTCAATTTGAATTCAGTGACAGCTGCGCCGTCCCCGTCAGCTGACCCACGTGCTTCACAGTGGCAGAACTTCAGTTCCAGCCCCGCTGGCCAGATGCCCCACGCGGCTAGCACCACCACCACCTCGGCCTCCGCACCACTTGAAAGCATTAACTCTCTTCAAGGCTTGACACATCAGTCAAGTGCATCGTTGATAACAGGAGGGCAGCCAGGAGCAGGGCCACCGCCGGATTGGAACGGCCTGCTGGGCGCCATTCTGCAGAGAGCCAGCACTAACGGCAAGCCGCAGGTAGGGCGCTGCCTCCAGGTGCAAAGCGCTGATATCCTTTACTGAAGGCGACATGTGGTTATGTAGGGGTTCATGCGGGGACAGACAATGAGCGGGGACGATGGAGTCATGGCCATCCTGCTGTGTCACGGATGTTCACAGCTCTGGCGCACGTGTCTGAAGGCTACAGGTGGTTTCTTTTATGCAGATACAGGTAGTGCAGTGACGATGATGCTGATGCCTGGGCTTGTTGCAACCGGACCAACACCTTGCATGCTGCCCAACCGTTGGCCTGCAGCCCTGTGTCTCAACCTGGCTGGATGCCTTGCATGGCTTCGTAGCTGACGTCTACATGCTTGCATGGCCGTCAGTCTGACAGACCTGCTCAGCGAGTAACTGTTACTATGTTACATCCAGCTAGCGGACACGCATAAATGTAAAGGGGATTCAGAGAGCCCGCTGCCCTACATCCACACTGTATGTAATGACAAAGTGGTTGGCCCCTCGGAGCACATTCGCCAGCTTCACCATTTCAACTGCCGTGGGTTGGACCATGAGAAGCTATGTAATGAAGAACATGACCATTTTAAGTGCTGGGCGGAAACCCTTGGCCAAAGAGAAGTGTGTGCAACGCCCCGTGCTCCAACGAAGTCAAGTTGCAAGAACGCTCTTCATTGACTGTTGCACGTGTGCTGCTTGTTGCCGCAGGTTGGCCTGAAGGTGGAGGGCGAGCTCCGCAGCCTGCTCAGTCACATGCAGTCACACTATGAGGAAGCCGTTTCTTCCACCAAGGAACGAGCTTTGTCCGTTATGAAACAGCTCAAGTCGCAGCTTGGCGAGGCAGCCGCGGCACAGGCCGACATGGCGAGGCAGTTAGCTGAGCTGAAAGAAAAAGTCGCAGCTGGCACAGCAGGAGCGGCGGTTTCAAATGGGTCGGCAGGGGACAAGCCGCACCCACATGGCATGCTGCCCCCCCCCAATCCCAGCACCAATATCCCACAGCTAATGGCCATGGCAATCACAATCCGGATCCATTTGTGCCTAGCAGCGCGCATTGGGGTGGTGCAGGGGGTATGCATGGGCATGGGCATGCGGGTGTAGGGCAAGGAGCCATGCAGCATGTGCCGGTGGCAATGCAGGCAGGCAGGGGGACGCCTCAAGCGGGCTGGGACCTCATCTGACCCTCATCATTGCTATCTGACCACCACTCTCACGGGCAGCACCTTACCACCACTACCACCAACAGCAGCAGCACCATCACCACTATCACCAGCAGCACAAACACCACCCAACTACAACAACAATAGTAGCCGTAACAGCAGCAGCCCCCACAACAGCAGCACCGTTGGCACAACCCATCACCACCACCACCAATACCCACAACAAGCTACCTCCCACCAAGCACCAGCAGCACCTCCTTCGCCAAAAACCAGCAGCACCTCCAGATGGCCTGCAAAGAGCGCTGGTCTGTGCCGCAATTTGATCGTTATTGTCACCATCATCGCCATTACCTTCGCACCATTGAATGGTGACATGGTCTGCCCAAAGACAGTTTCTTATACACGTGAAACCCTGCCTAGAGTCACCACCGTCGTCTCCAGTCAACGTGGCATGAGCTGCCCAGAGCGCTGATCTGCCCAACCAAATGCATTCTAGCCGTAACCTTCATCAGTTGCGTGATCTTGCTCTACTGTGATTGCGGCCGGGAGCCGGCAATCTCAAGCTGCCAGGTGCAGTTCAAGCCGTGACTGCTCCTTTACTTTGCGCGCTTTAGTTCGGCATGCACGTGCCGCCATGTAATCTCATGGCAGGCCCCTATTGTCAGGATCAGGAAATGCCAGATGAACTCAACGTTATTAGACCCAACCATTCACTGTAGAAGTACTTGTAGCTTGACACGTCGCCTGTGCTGTCATTCAAGACGTTCGCTGTCCGATTTGACATGCATGGTGGTAATGATCACGAGTGTGATAGGCATGTGCAGACGGACTACGGTTACATCAAGCTCGGGGGCCTGCATACAGCATGTGTAAAGGGGATTCAGACAGCCCACTGCCCTACATGATGGGTTAAACATGGTGTAAACGCTTGTTTAACACACACAGCGCTTGAGATTTTCCTGCGCTCTTAGATGAGTTCTGTTTTTCCTCTCTAATTGGCAAGCCCGCTTGAGCTAAGACTTGCGCCATCGCGTCTTTGACTCTCTATCCCATGGTCCGTGAAGGTCAGTGGGATCGTGTCACAATTGTCGTCAAACACCCCTGAGCTCCTTTCAGTCACTCAGCCTTTTTGATCTTCTTGGCGTTGCATTACTCAGCCTGTTGCGGATATCCCACGGCCTCCCAAAACAAGCCAAGGGCAGCCACCCAAGCCCTGGAAGAAGGCTTGAGGTATCACCTGCGGCAACAAACATGCCTTGTGTGCACATTAGCATGCACAACGATTGCCACTGCAGAGTTTGTTGGATGCAGTGTTGCTTGTCAGACGTGTTTGCTGTTCTGCAAGTGCAGCTGCTGCCGTGAGCCACACATGTGCCGCATGCTACGTGTGTGCTGGATACTAACCTGCGCTTGTACTGCAAAGGAACAGGCTGTGCTGGCCGACATTGCTTAGCTAGGGACCACACCATTGCCTTCACGTTTTTTTCAAGAAAAGGACATCCCACGCTCATGCTCTGATCATAAACAGTACTTGCAGCCTTCGCTTCGATCTCCTCCCCTGCAAACGCGCACAACAACAAGTTTCGGTCGCAATCACAGCAGTTGCAGACCGGCGTGTCTGCACTTGACAGGTTGGTCCATCAGCAAAACACATGTTGCATGTATCAGGTATGGTTGCATGGGTTTCGAAGTGTCACTCATCACTGGGCGTCCGTGGGCGTTTCTGAACCAGTCCTTGAAGCGTTCTTTGGCATGCAGCTGGTCTTGCTCTGTACAGCTACAAGCTCCCATTGCTTACTTAGTGTGTGTATTGTACTAGCTGCAGCCAAAGGCTGACGCAAGGTCATCTTGCGTGCCTGTGGAAGCATTGCGTGTGCTCCAGGTTGAGACAGACATGCTTACATGACTGACGGCTGTGTGCTGATATTCCAACGTAATGTCAAGTGGGGTCGATGGGTTGGAGCGATGTTCTGCATACAGCATGCCAGAGTCTCAACGTCACGCCCAAGCAGGGCGATGCAAAGTAAGGGTCAAAGGCGCACAATGCCAACCCCTTCTCTTCCCAGGCATTGCTCCTTTACTGTTGACCTCCGCCATTGTTCTGCTGGTGAGGAGGTTTTTCGAGGTTGGATAAACAGGGCCCATGCACTACCAGGCAGTGTGCAACGCACGCCCTTGCATGATTGCAGATCCGTAGCAAAAAAAAAAGAAGAAATACAGTTCTGGGACAATTCCGCGTGTTGTGGTAGACGGTGCATTGCCACCTCTGGGACAGCAAACCAGGAGACAGAAACTACGGGCATACTTTTGACAATCAGAAGCCTCCTATGCTAGGGTCATCCACAACAGTCATCGCCCGTTTACCATATTCAATCCTTGGTGGCATGAACAACCAGTGAAACAGGTGTCAGTTACATCAAGCTGGCGGACATGCATAGACCATGTGTAAAGGGAGTCAGAAAGCCTACAGCCCTACATCTAAACTGTATGTAGTGACAGGCGCTCTCAAATAGCTACTGTCAGTCCCTGGTGGCAATTGATTGATCATGATCCAAATGCAGCGCGCCAAGCATGCCACCAACTAACAGAGTCCAGATGGTGAATGGTACAGCCTCATCACTAAGAAGGCCAATCACGTGCATCAGACTCATGTAGATGCTCCATGCACGCATCAGAACTGTGGCGCTACAAGATTACTAAGAAGTTCACTAAGAAGAGGGGTCACGCCCCCTATCCTGCCTGCCTTGATGTGGGCCAGTGTGACCCTTGTGCAGGGCATGGTGTCATTGAAACGACTGAGAAGTGATTCATCTGCATGGGGCTTTTTATTGTGCTCTATATACAGAGCGTATATACACAGAGCACTGGGTCGGAGAGAACGGGATGCTCAACTGATGAATTGACGAGAGATTCGGACAGCCTTCAGAACCCAGGCACAGGCAGGGCGAGATGTTAAGTATAATCACGCGGTAATCACGTTGACGTGTAATGCCCGACGCTTGTTGTCGACAAGACTGTATGCCGGCGCGTATGCGGGCCCGACGCTTGGGCCAGGCAGGTCTTAGCAACCTGTGCTGAGTTTTGAGTGGCTGGCAGGCCAACGCGCTTGGCCATTGCTTATGCACACTTGTGCGCCCTCCCGTTACAGTGCGCGCACAAGGACAAGGGCACGGCTTCGTGTAGCCAGACCGGCAGCTCAAGCCTCCAGCCTTGCTAGGATCAGCGGCTCGCTATACGATTAGCATTTCGGGTCCACCGGGAAGCACGGGTGTGATCAAGTGGACGAGCTTCATGACGGCCTGCTGATTGAGCTGCTGTTGTAACGTCGCGATCGCAGCGCGCGCATCGACTTGCGCGGCGGTACCGCTGAGGGCGCGCAACATGCACACCGCCAGGTCCTCCCCAGGTTGCTGCATGAGCACATGCGACACGTTCAAACCCAGTGGCGCGTACGGGTTGAGCAGCGCGGCATCGGCCATGATAGGTGTGCCTGCGCAGGCGTGAGGACAGGGAAAATCTGAACATCATCCGATGTGAGCTTACGCGCGATTAGGTGTGAAGTATGAAGGGTGAAGCGAAAACGTCATCCATAGTCTATCATCCATTGGCTATCCGGCGCTGTGGGTGTCGGTAAGGCGCATGCATAGCTCGATGTCCACTAGATGAAGGCCGGGTGCGGGAGAGGCCGGCAGAATCCCAAGTCAAGATTTCACTGAACGACTTGCACTAAATGACAATGAAGCCGAGGGCAGGCGTCATTCGTGGCCTTGAGCACGGAGTAGCAAGGGAAGACAGCGTTGGTACGCTAGTGCTCATCGCACACAGGGCCTGGAGTTCAGCCACCTACCTGTGACCATCGATGAGATTCAGTTTGTGCCCATAGCCCCCACAAGAATAGCTGTACTTGAATTTGAAGTTACTAACAGTTACCTGTGACCAGCGATGTGATGACGGTCGAACTGAACTTGCGATCGTAGTAAGTCCCCGACCCGACAGCGGGCACCAGCGCCAGCGCGTGATGGATCAGCTCGTAGAAGGCGTCAAACCTGCAGCAATCAGCCCGCAACAGGCAGCAACAAATCACGCATTGCCATACACGAAGCCGGAGGTGATCTAGAAATATCTCTGTTTACACCAGGAAAGTCATATCAGGGCACGGAACGGCAACCGAGCTCAAAGAATCAATCAAACCACAAGAGACAGCAAAGCGAACCTAGACACACAACCTAACGCACAACACGCATCTGAGGCCAAGCCTAACCCGTGTCTCACCCCCCAGCCTGTCCCTTACTTGAGGTGTTGACGCCTGTGTATGTCTCACTCGAGGCAGGGCTTGGTGGTATGCAGTGTGCCATAGTCCCCAGTGTCCATGCCTTTATCAGTTCCGTGTGCCCCAGCCTGTGTCTTGTTGTGTCTAAGGAGAGATTACATGAGGAGGGCCCGCATGCATCGGGCCCAGACGCAAGCTTACCTGAGGTACTGTCGCCTGTGGACCCAGGGTTTGAGGTGCTGAGGCACGAACAGGCGCGTCCAGGTAGCTCCGACCAGCTGAAGGGTCAGCTTGCGCTGCGCGCCCGCCTGCGGAAGCGGGACGTTGGGTCGGATTCTAAGCACTTCAATCGCCCTTGATCGCATCTGTTGCTCTCCTTTCCAGTGATGTTGATCGGCTGTATGGGCACTAGGGGTAAAAATCACTGTATCAGAAGGGGGCCCACATGCACCGAGCGTGAACGCTAGCAAGCCATGCAAGCCATGAAAAGTGATGATTGAGGTCTGCTTGGTTGGCATTGAACATGAAGTCCCAGAAGTGTTCGTTCGTTTGTCTGTGCGTGTGCCATGATGTATGCATGCACATGAGGGGCATGCAGTGCACACCCACCTCACCACATGAGCCGTCACTGCACCGCTCCCGCGCTAACTGTAACTGCTCAAACACGTGCGTGTAGTTGCGCTTGAAACGGTTTATTTTGCCCTGCAGCAGCAGCACGTCAAGCTGATTGATTAGTGTGTCGGTTTACCCTATACTTCAACGCCAAAGCTCTCAAGCTAACGCTATCTGGTTGTGGCCAGCCGCAGTGTCGTGAATCATTTTCCTGTCTGCACGAGCGGCCGCGGTAGCAGCAGCGCTCCGGCACCTACACAAACCCTCCCTGCTTGTGCTGTGTGACGGCGGCGCTGATGTAAAATGCTCTGTATACATGAACGGATGGCCTGAAGCGAGGAATCGAGCAACTTGCATCATTGGGAAGCATGTGAAATGGTTAGTGATGTGATCATTTCCTGTGGACCACCTTTCCTCGCCACTGGTGATGGCACAGAAACGCTGATTGCATCGGGCTTTGTCCTGTTGGTGAACACCACCCCTCCCCTCCT
>QAXH01005950.1:7349-17486 GCA_004335635.1 Chloromonas sp. AAM2
GTGTGGTATCATGGCCCCTAGCTAACAACCAGACGTGTGGTATCATGGCCCCTGTGCAGCTAACAACCAGACGTGTGGTATCATGGCCCCTGTGCAGCTAACAACCAGACGTGCAGGAGGCAGGCACTCTCATTTTTGCCGACCTATAACTACAAGTCACTTTTGGTCAGAGGGGATGGTCTGACCAAACCCCTGCCCCTGACTTCCAATCTACAGGTCTATTACAGAATTTGAGTACGCCATTGTGCTCAGTTTCATGAGAGAATTCGAAAGCACTATTGGAAACAAAAGCACTCTTCATGTTTGAGTCAGTTCCCAGGATCACAGTCTCTGGCAATTACCGGCCGATTCTGGCCACCGGTCGTCCCCGGGTTGAGTAGTAGGTGCTGGGTTGTGCTTGTTTTTATTATTACTAGAGCTGTCCAATGCACTACTGTAAACAAAAAAAGTTCATGTTTGAGTCAGTTCGCAGGGTCAGAGTCCTGTGCCGGCCTGGGCCATTGCCGGCCGTTTCCGAACCCAGCATGGGTTTCCAAAGTATTTTTGAGTATGCCACTGAGTAGCTCTCAGTGCGCCCGTCACAATGGCATGTTCAGATATTGATTCTGACTTATCGTTGGCCTAGGTACCCTCCAGGGAGCTCACATTCGATTTCTGGGGCACAGAATGGCCCCAGAATTTGAATGTGAGCTCCCTGGAGGGTACCCTGGTCTACTCCTGGTATAGGTCGAAAGATACGGAAGTGCCTGCCTCCTGGCCTGGTGTATTACTTTCCAGTGCGTGGTACATCTGTTTCTGATGCGCAGCACATTTGCGCGGTACATCTGGCTGCAGCGGCTCTGCCCCTGACGGCTGTTGGTTGCACAGTTTTACCTCGGATACCAAGCGTGTGCCGTCCACGACCAAAACTGATACTTCGCCCATCTCTGACAGGTTGCAAGTCAGCCAAAGCATTTCTTACACCAGCGTAGACGAAACCGCACCCACTGTGTAAAGGGGATTCAGAGAGCCCACCTGTCCTACTGGGACAAAAAGTGATTGGCCGCCGGGCAAAGAGGAAGAACCAGCGGAGGATTTATTTAACGTACCAAAGTGACAGGTCACACGTGAGCGTTACAGTGGTCACACGCATCGCGCGTTCCCGCACATCAACGGTTGGAGGGGTCTTCTGACCGTCTGAGCTGGGAGGTTCTGAATTGTTCTTGGCATGCTTGACAGACACATGCATCTTTTCTTAACCTTGCAGCAGAAATTGGGCTGCTAAACCAAACCCATGGCCAATGCTAGTTTGCTTGCGAGCTGAGCCGGCTGCCATCAGTTTATGGAGTGGCTAGGACCACTTTCTGACTAGCCACACGACCACCAGACCAGACGGCAGAGCCTCCCCTGCCACCCAGCAATGCCAGAACTAACCTTTTCAGCAGATCTTCTCTGGCAGCTACCCTGCACATCTGCCTGTGGGCTCTCTGGCTGGTGCGTAGTATCACATCTGATGGCCGGCCCGCAGGCATCGCACAGGCAGGCTTAAGTCCCAGCATTCTTGAGGCAGGTAAAAGGGGCGTCGCGACAGTCGCTACGTCGGTGCTGGCTGAGATAGCGGCCTGGTAGTCGGAAACGGTTCACCAGTCAAATGCCAACCGACATTCGGGGTGCGGCCAATTTCCGGCATGTAGGTTGACCATCGACGCAGTTCTTGTTTCACGGTCCCATCCAAAGCTCAACCTACCAAACCTCAAACGACCCCTGACAACATGGCCCAAGAAGGAGAGGAGGAGCTTCTTGACTAGTAAGCGTCGAGGTTTCTGCAGCCCAGCCAGCAACACAGCTGCAAGGAGTTGCGGCATGGCGCTAGCGGCGCGGTCACCTGCTCTCGGCTGTCACGGAACAGCCATGCAAGATCCTGAAACCCTGCGTCGTGCCTGTTGTTACGCAGCGAGGAGGAGGAGGTCCAGGAGGCCGATGCCGGCGCCGCTGCCAAGACAGGGCAGGAGAAGAAGGGCTATGTCGGCATCCATGCAACAGGTTTCAAAGAGCTGATGCTCAAGCCAGAGCTTCTGCAGGCCATCACGGACTGCGGGTTTGAACACCCTTCTGAAGGTGCGAGCAGGTCTAGATGCAACAGGATAGCGACTGGCAGGGCTTTGCTGACGCGGGTTGTGCTCTCTGGGTCCTCGCAGTTCAACACGAATGCATTCCGCACGCCATCCTGGGCATGGACGTCCTCTGCCAGGCCAAGTCCGGCATGGGAAAGACAGCTGTATTCGTGCTGTCCATCCTCCAACAGCTTGACCCCAAGCCTGGGGAGGTGCAGGCTATCGTGCTCTGCCACACGCGCGAGCTGGCTTTCCAGGTGCGTTTGCTATTCGCGATCTTGGTCAGCGTCTTTGTACCCGTGCCTGTGCTTGTGCCTATTGCCCTATCCCGTTGCGCTTGCGTAGATTTGCCACGAGTTCGAGCGATTCAGCAAGCGCCTTCGAGGCGTCAAGATCGCAAACTTCTTTGGTGGCATGCCAATCGCCGCACACAAGGAGCTTCTGAAGAAGGACGCACCATCCATCGTCGTCGGTACACCTGGTCGTATCAAGCAGGTGAGAATGGTGTTTGCATGCAGCTGCATAGGCACCTTCCCGCCCACCTTCGACATTTATCTGACGCATCAAATGGCTTTCGCGTCCCGCAGCTTGCCAACGAAAAGGCTCTGAAGATGACATCCATCCGTCATTTTGTCCTGGACGAGTGTGACAAGATGCTGGAGAAGCTGGGTAAGTTTAGAAGTGCTTGCATGGCTGGATATTTGCATGCGCCCTGGTTTTGTCGGAGAGGCACAGGTGTTGCATGTCGACAGCATTAAAACAGTTTTGTCTGCAGGCCATGGAGGACATTTTTCACACAAGGGCTGATTGGCATGACAAGTGCCAATTGCAGTGTGGAAGCTCATGCCATGTCTGTGCATGCTCGTTTGCAGACATGAGAGCTGACATCCAGGACATCTTTAAGCAGACCCCTCATGACAAGCAGGTCATGATGTTCTCGGCTACCCTCTCGCCGGAGATGCGCGTCGTCTGCAAGAAGTTTATGTCCAACGTACGCATGGGTCGGATGGCTCTCTGCTTGTTCACAAGGGTGGCAGGGAAGCAACATTTTTGCAAGGATGCTCTTCAGTGTCACCAGCACGGGCCCGGTTGGCCTGATGTGGCACTAGCAGCATGACACGAACGAAGCCACTCAGCTCAGCATATCACACAGTCAATCCCAACTCACACGGCAGCTTCACGGGATGTGCAGCAGGCTGTCTTAAGAAGACCTTGGTGGGACGGATGCAATCGTAACTTGGTTATTCAGCATTGTGACAATGCGGCTCGCAAGAAGACGCTTGGCAGCATATTCATTTCCCGCAAGCCAGTATCAGTTAGGACGCGCCCGGCCGCTTGCCGGGGCCCCAGCCTGCTGTGGCGGCCAGCCAAGGCGAACCGGTGCCGACGTGTGTCCTTTCCACCTTCCATCCATCCAACTGCGCCTGGAAGTGAACTCCCTGGGTGTGCCGCACACCCGTCCTCCCATTCATGGCGCGTCCTGGGTGTGGCGTGGGTGTGCTTGAGGTACACACAGCGTGAGGCTTGCACATGCACCCTGCTGTTCTGGCACACGTGTCTGCATGCTTTCAGCATTTTGTCTGACAGGTGTGTCATCTGGCAGCAGCCACAGCACACACTGTCCGGGCCAGCATATTCCATCAGCATTGCCAATGTTGCATCTGGGTTGTAGGCAGGTTGGGAGATTGCAGCCAGATTGCCCTCAGCGCGTCGTGATGCCAGCCATGCATGCTTGCCCGTGCTTTGCTGCTCTGCTTTGCTTGTGCAGCCGCAAGAAATCTATGTGGACGACGAGAGCAAGCTCACTCTTCACGGTCTGGTCCAGCACTACTTCACCTTGAATGAAGACGAGAAAAACCGCAAGCTCAATGACCTGCTCGACATTCTGGACTTTAACCAGGTGTGAAGGGTACATTATTTGGAGCTAGCTGATTACGTGTGTAGAACTGGCCATCTGAAGGCCATCCCTTGATAGGTGGTCGCGGTTCTTGATGTACTTTGCGACAAAGTGCTTGCGATGGATGCTACAACTGACTGCACGCCGTGTTATTCATTTGCCATGGCATGCTGGATGGATACATGCAGGTTGTGATCTTTGTCAAGAGCGTTCCTCGTGCCACCGAGCTGAACCGATTGCTCAACGAGTGCAACTTCCCTTCAGTCACCATCCATGCTCGGATGACACAGGTATGGCAACACATGTTCAGAGGGTCACACAGCAGGTTCACGTAGTAGGGTCACGCGATAGGTTCATGTGGTAGGGTTACGTGGTAGGGTCATACGACATGGTCGCATCAAGGCAGGGTCACATGAGTGTGCGTGTGAGAATGGGTTGCAGAGCCGAACTGCTTGAGACAACTTGCGTGGTTTGTCTTCTGGAGCTCTATTGTGTTTTGGCATGCCTTTTGCTATGCCCACTGTTCATGGCACACACTTCCTGCAGGAGGAGCGCATCAAAGTGTACAAGGCGTTTAAGGAGGGTTCAAAGCGCATCCTGGTTGCTACGGATCTTGTGGGCCGTGGAATTGACATTGAGCGTGTCAACATCGTCATCAACTACGACATGCCTGAGACTGATGAGGTGAGCTGCACAGTTGTGTTCAAGCAACGAGGTGCTTGTCTCTGGAGCTTGGCAGTAATAACTTGACCTCCTGTCATTTAGCATTCCCCTTTGTTACACACACACGTTCTCACTCGTGGCGCCCCGCGCACACTGCAGAAACATGGCAACGGTGCTGACACCTACCTGCATCGCGTGGGCCGTGCCGGACGCTTCGGCACCAAGGGCCTGGCTGTGACTTTTGTTGCATCCCAGGAGGACACCAATGTGCTCAACCAGGTATGGTTCAGCCAACAAGCACAGATTGGCATTTGAGCAGTCTTAACAGTGGCTCAACAAGGGGATGTGTAAGATGACTGTGTTTCTGCCTGTTCTCTGTGCAGGTCCAGGATCGCTTCGATGTGGACATCAAGCCCCTGCCTGACAAGATTGACAGCGCAACCTACATGAACACTGCCTGAGATGATACGGACTGACAGCGAGCACCCGCGACACATTGCCTTGTCTGACCCCTGAGTTTCAAAGTTTTAAGACCGCTTCTTGTGTTGATCGCGCCGCTTCGTCATGACCGCGAATGTTTCTTTGTGTTCTGAACATGTTGACTGAAGCCTTTTGACCTAAGCAAGCTTTACATGCAAGAGGAACGGTCGAACTAGGCCTGGCAGAGTTGTAACACAGAAACTGCCAATTCTACTCTACGTTTCTACGTGTAGAAGTCTTGCAATCTATGCCTCCCGCATTATACTAGTCATGACCGCTTCTTGATGTCATGGAAGTGAAATTGCTCTCTTGCATCACGTGGTACGTTGGGGCCTTCAATGCTCATGTGCAAGGTGCTCTGCAGGGTGATCTGCATTACAATCGCCAGAAATATTCGCCCGCCGCATTATGCAATGTTATGAGCATGTCAAGATTGGTTGGATTCACCCATGACAGTCAGTAGGTCACAGCTATCGCTAGCCATGCTCTGTTAGGACAAGCAGGTCTGATACGCCACTGGTTTACTGATGAGGCAACTGACGTTGGCAAATGCTGCTGGATCCACTCAGTTTGTCATGGACTTTGCTGGCCTTCAACCTTGTTATTCTGGCTTGTGTACTGATCAAGCACCCTCGAGCTACTTTAGTGTAGGTTGAAACGAGCCTGAGGCTCACCCTCCTTTGCAGGAGCAGGAAGGGAGTTGGAGGAAGGCGACCCTGTGCACGTCCCTATACACTCGGAGACCTAGACCTGCGTGCAAGCCCAGAGAAACAAAGAAGTTTGCTAGTTCTGGGACAATTCTGTGTGAGTCACAGTTCTGATGCGTTTGTTTGAGTGCATGCCGGTCAGAATGGTTCACACACCGGTTTGCATTTTTACCCAGCAGGTCATGTCTCTTAGTTCGCTGTCCCAGAATTGGTGTGGTACCGTGTACCACAATTCCCATTGCCCACCCCGTATGCGATTGACGCGCGTGTTTGCCTGACACACACGGTCACTGGGTGGCCACAGTTCCTGTGAAAACCATGCAAGGCAAACTGCGACCCCCGGCTGACACTGGCTTCCGACAACGGGGACTTACAACACCGGTTCCAGTGTTACTCCCAGGAATTGTCCCAGAACTGGCAAACTTCTTTCTTTTTGGCAGTGATTTTTTGCAATCAATGGGATATCTCACATCAGGGAAGCCGCCATAGCAGAGGGGAAGAAATCTGTACCGCCCTGACCGAACTGAGCAAGGGGGGAAAGAAAGGCAGGCAGGTGGGCATAATCAGGCCAAAGGCAGAAAGGAACAGGCAGGACGACAGTCAAGCGGTTACAAAAGACAGGAAAACCAGTTGACGGGAGCTTAGAAGGCACAAGCAAAGCATGCCAGTCGAGCGACCTGCGTGCAGGGCCAGTGATCAAGTGATGACGTACAATCTTTGTGAATGCCTGAGAAAGACCGCCCTGCTGGGCTGGGCCAGGCATGGCAATCGAACAATGGACAGTCGTTGCTTCGTTTATTTGACAGCCTTCAGTCTGGGGAGGACTGCTCAGGATGTCTGCAAATATGTTTTACCCACCTCGCTGCTGGTGGGCCGGGGCTCCTGCTGTCTCTCCTGCCTTTGCTCCTCTTCTCTCGCTTGCTCTTCTTGCTCTTCTTGCTCTTCATATCACGCCGGCTGCCGCTGATCTTCTTGCCCGCGTCCCTACCCTCGCTGCGGCTCCTGCTGAGGTTCCTCTTGCTCTTCTTTCCCTTCGCGGGAGGGCTGCGGCCCCTTCCACGCTCTCCCTCTTCCAACTCAACCCCCGCCCCTGAGTCACCACCACTGCCACCCCCAATCAACTCAACACCATCGTGCCTATCCGCCAGGTGATCCTCAGAAAGGCTTCTGCTGAGTTAATCAGTCCTCATGGCGTCATGAGTTCAGTATCAGCCTTGCCAAAGTCTATAAGGAGCTTGGCTACAGCACAGAGAAGCAAGCTTTTGATTCCTTCATAAGGATGAGGAACTTGACACCTAATGAAGATTACATTGTGATGGCATCAAAGGCCAATCCTAGTAAATGTTACATCTTCTGAGTTTTTGTTGAACTTTGTTTTATCGGCAGCAGGGCGGTGCTTCTCAGCAGACCGTGCTCCGTACAGCAAAGGGCTCCCGGGTTGTAGGGCCTTGCACTGCTCATTGGACAAGGGACCACAGCGGTTTGCTGTCAAAATACCGGTGTCTGGCACAAGTTCTGTGTCGCTGCGCAGCCGGGTACTGTACACGTGACCAACTCCTGCTGGCTGTTCTTGAGCAGCAGCTGCGGTTTGCTGACTTTGACTTGAAGGTAGTTGACTCACAGTTTGAGGTTGTAGGGACCGGAAGTAATCTTACTCTTTTACGCATGCCCTGCTCAATGTTCGACACTACAGATGAGGCTGTCAACGAGCCTGCTCAAGTCGTCTGGTCTCCTAGCTATCTTTTGAACACGCTGTTGCTTCTGGTATCCTACCTGGCTCGCGGCCACTGTGTGTTCCACAGAAAACACAGCTGGCTGTGATGAGCGGGGCGGAGCTTTCACTGGCGCATTCCATGAACGCCTTCCCTCTGGGGAAGACGCAACACACCAGCTGCTCCTTGACATGAGCACAAGGCGATTACGATACTTCAGCTGTCTTGCCAGCAAGCTTCTGTGCGCTCCTGAAGCCCCAGCGTGCCTCCAACAGGCGCAACCGTTGACCGTTTTGGCGAAGCATTTGCACAGCTTGGAATGGCGAAGCTTGCAGCATAACATGAGCTGCTTTACGGCCAAGAACAGATGTCCGCTTCCGTGTTGCGCATTCACATCAGTGAAACGAAGCTGCGCAGGCCGCTGGGCACGCAGCAGACCCTGGCGGCTTTTGCAGAGGTTAGCAGCGTGCGCACCCTCTAATCTGAGAGCGTATGGAAGGCTGGGAAGCTGTGACTCTGAGGTGGGCGCTTTTGAAAGCATAGCGCAAGCATCGGGTAGTCAGCGCGTCTACACGGGCTGCTGCTCCTTCTCGCCGTTGGCTGAGTACAGGCAGGCCTTGGTACTGCCATCTGCGCGCCTATTAGATTTCGTGCAAGCAACAGCATGGGCATCCAGCGGCTGGGGCAACCTTGCGGGGACAGAGCAAGTGCAGCAGACGCTGCAGGCAGATCCAGGTGTGACGATCTGCTCACGTCAAGCTGCTGCCGCGGCATGACAGCCCTGCAAACGTTTTGAACAAGGTGCTTGGACACAGGCTTAGCACGGCCTGTGGCATGTGCGGTCGATCTGCCAAAAATGTTAGGTGCATGTGGCTGCACAGGAGCGTGTTACCTGGCACTTGTGAACCACATGGCAGTGCCAAGTATGTGCATGCTTGTTCATGTTGTCATGCACTTTGGGGCATCTTTCGAAAGTGCTTTCGAAAGTGGGCAAGCAATCTTGGGTCTCGTGTAGCAGCAGCAGAAAGCTGGCATGCTTAGTCATTCTCTGTGGGTGATCGTGTGCTTTCGTACAGTGATGGCAAGGTGGGCAAGAGCAATGGGAAGAGGCACAGGCAACAGACGTCCATGCAGTGGCTAGTAGGAACATGCAACGACCATGAAATCGAAACATGTGCTGCAAGTGGATGCAGCAGCGTGACATGACCACATTGCAAGGAGTGTGGAGTTTGCGTCTAGGCAGCAGAAGACGGCAAGGATGGCAGAGCTAGGCGAGAGTGGCGGGCAGTGCAGCCGGTAAGGAAAAATTCATGGGATGCAACAGGGCGAGGTGGGCCATCATTATGGTTGTGGCAAGCTGCAAGGTAGCTTGTCACAAAGCATGATACGCATCAGTGAGATTCTCTCTATGTGTGTCTCTCTGTGTCTCTGTCCAGCTCAATGTCAAATGTAACAAGAAACATGGTCTGTCTGGCTGGGGGGAGTGGGGCCATACCATGCTTGGAAGGCTGCGGCTGCGGACCAGCTGCAGTACTTGGCTGACCTGCATTCGTGGCACTAATGGCAGTGGCCAGTCCATGCACAGATGGCAGCGGCTGCAAAACCCACGTGATGCCGCTGATCAGCGGTCCAGCCAAGGCCAGGAGCAAGCAGGGGCCATAGGTGCGGTAGGAGATGGGGTAGATGCCACAGGTGTAGTAGTGGGCTGCACAAGGGCTGGTGTTGGGCATGCCACGCAAGTGGTTAGAGCAGTCATCCAGAGGAGGCTCTCTCCAGTGCAAAGCTTTACCCATGTGGCTGAGTGTACTGCGCTGCCAGCCCACGTGGTGGCGTCAACAGACAAGCTGTCGGAGAGAGGGCAGACAAAAGCCACCAAAATCACTACAAGCAGGTGGGAAAATGAAGCAGGGCCCCGTGGGCAGGGGATATAATGCACGAATTGGAGGCAGTGAAGAACTCAATAATCAATGTTGGTCTAATCAATGAATGGAAGGCCCGGAATGATTACCAATGAATAGAAAGCCCGGAATGATGGGCCTTGTGTACCCTGACCCGGGCGTCCACGTGTATGGGCATGTGTTGAATGAGAGGAGCTCTCAGTAGCCTGATGTGTTTCTCACATGCCTGCAGCTGCATGTCACAGTGTGCGCCATGCAGGTATCTGTGTGCAGTGCAGTGCCAGATACTGCAGGCTGGAGTGGAACGGGTTCAGCCTATCAGAACTCCGAGATTTGCTGGCTGTGCGCTACTGGCCACCCATGCCTGCTGGCTAATCACAAAGCTTTCTGGAGTTCGCGAGTGGCCAGTGTCTGCACCTGTGGGCTGCAAAGAATAACCAGTGCCTCTGGCTGCCTGTGTCCTAGCTTTGGGCTGATACGTCGCATTGCTGTGTTCAATGCTGCTTGACAGCGCTCAACCAATTCGCACTAACCATTCGCACGACACGTTGGTGGTGGTGTTCAGAAACACCGGTTTGTTTATGGTTGTCCTCAGGTTTAAACCTGTGTTTAGGCAGATGTGAACTTGGTGACAGCCTTGGTGCCCTCGGACACGGCGTGCTTGGCCAGCTCTCCGGGCAGCACCAG
>QAXH01005951.1:0-11323 GCA_004335635.1 Chloromonas sp. AAM2
GGCGGTTGGCCCCGCTTGTGAGCTTCTCACGGATACTCTCGGTCACCACCTTGGTCACCTCCTCTTCTGTACTGCCTGCAGTGACATAGCAGTAAATGCAACAAGTTTGAATGTACTGCCTGCAGTGAGATAGCAGTACATGCAACAAGTTTGAATGTACTGCCTGCAGTGACATAGCAGTACATGCAACATGTTTGAATGTACTGCCTGCAGTGACATAGCAGAGCATGCAATACGCTTGATGTGACAGACCGACCGAACGTGTGTGTGTGCGTGTGTTGCATCAGGAGCGCTTGTTCATGCTAAGCAATCAGTAGCGGAAAGCATGGGCTTACCGAAGATATCTGGGCGGGTCTTGGCCAGGCCCAGCAGGTTGCGACCGATTTCATCGTCCGCAGCCTTGGTGTTGTCCCTGAAGAGTGAGATCGAGTGAGACAGATTGGGAAAAGAGTGACCAAAACATGCCCTAGAGTCGTGTCTTGTGTGTCTTTTGTCCCTAGTCCTTGTCCCCTCTGATGTTGCCGAGCATGGCCACCCCAATATGTGCGTTGTGCGACACTGCGAGACCTGCTTCACGCTTTAGAGTGGAACAATCAGATCTTCAAGAGCATACATTCAGATTCCCAAGAGAAAACATTCGAATCTCCCAGAGCATACATTCAGATTCCCAAGAGAAAACATTCGAATTCCCCAGAGCATACAATCAGATTTCCAAGACCAAAGAATCAGTGTTCCTTTAAACCCCTGTGTCCCCAATTGTACATGTCAACAATGCCTGTGGTCCCACCTGGTCTTGCTGAGCATGGCCTCTCTCTGTTCGATCACCGCGTGTGAAACCTAACGTGAACCCTAAACTCTAAACCCTAAACTTAAACCCTGAGCCTAAACCCTAGTCCCACCTGATCTTGCTGAGCATGGCCTCTCTCTGTTCTTTCCAGCGCGGGTCGATGAGGCTCACTCGCATATGCTCGGCCATGTCGGCAATGGGAACAAGCTCGCCGGTGATCGGGGAAACCTGCATGGAACAGACGAGCAGATACGATGACACGATCGAGAAAGTATGTCAGGCCCACGCCACAGATAACCACAACATATATGTGGGTTTTTTGTGTGTGTGTGTGTTTGTGTGTGATTTAACAATGAGCGCTGTAACCTTGTAGCACATCCGCAAAACCCCCAGAGCCCACACCACATCTCCCATGCAGTCACCAATTGAAGTCCAATGTTCCAAAGTGTTCTGGTCCCCATTGATAAGGGCTGTGAGTCACGTGGAGAAGCGCATATAGCCCAAGCTCATACACAGCCTGCTGCACGACAATTTTGCTTGGTTCCGGCATGAAGATTCCGGCTGGTAATCGCAAGATGTGGAACGACAAACACAGCCCAAACTTACTGCAAACTTGGTAGGGTCGTAGGCCTGACCGTTGAGCAGCGCCACCCTGGCAGTTGGGCGGACGTAGTCCCGGACCACCTTAATGGGCCCTTCGTCGTCTTCGTCGGGCACAGGCGGGGCGCTGACCAGACCACGCGCAGGGGCAGTGGAGGCAGGCAGGGGCTCGTGCTCCATGTCCTCAACCTGTATGTCAAGAAACGTACATCACATGGCAGTCACGTGGCTTTGTCACATGGGATCTGCCGACATATCCGTCTAGGCAGGTAGATGCATGGATGTTCAAATGAATAGTCGCATGGAGAGTCGCATCGCATGGACAGCAAATCCCCTAAGCGAAGCATGAGCATGATGGTACCAAAACAGTCAAGCACATGCAGACTTCAGGGTGTTCTGAAAAGTCCGCCTTACCCATAGCATAACCTGCTAACGACACTATGTGAAGGATACAGGGATGCCAACTGCGGCCCTGAAGTGACCCAATCAAATCATAACTTACATCCATTTCCTCGTCGTGTGTATCCTGGTCCGGTGCTGGTGCCTGTCCCTGGGTGCCTGCATTGTTGCCCCCCAGCGACACTGCGGCAGCCTGTGCGACCAGGGCACGCTCTTCATCTGTCATGGCAACACCCTGCAGTCGGGGCAGCATACGCGAAATTAAAAAAGCCAATAACGACAACAGCACACTTTGTGCATGAGATAGTAGCACTCATATCAAGTCACTATGTTTCATCCTGGTTCAACTAACATACCACAATAGGACTCAAGGTATTCTGACGCTCGAATTCGCCAACATCCGACGAAACCATCCAAGAAAACCCCTGACATTAGTCGTGAATTCGAGAACTACAGGAGCAACACAATGGCATACTAGTGTGGAGCAGTAGGACACAGTAAGAGAAGGATATAGTAGGAGAACAAGCCCATCGTTACTGTGCGCTCACCTGCGCTGCCTTCTCAGCCGCCGCCTTGCGTGCCTCCTCTGCCCGTTTCTCCTCCGCCTCCTGGTACTCACGCGCCTGTAATGGACAGAAAAAACCGACAGAGAAACGTGCGGCATTTCCTGCAGTGTTTTGTTCCGTCATACCCATCTATGTCCCAAAGTCTTCTGTGATCTCATAAATCAAGTGTTGAATCAGAGTGTCTGTCACCTCCTGGTACTCCCATGCCTGGTATCAGTGTTCTTGTCCAGAACAGTTTGCTGCACTTTCTATCTTATCCTCGTCTATCTAATTCTCATCTAAACCTCCAAACCTACCAGTGAGAACCTGGTTTGCAATTGCTAGAGAAAATCACCGTACCTTGTTCATGTTTACTACGTCCTTGAGTGTGAGGGGTGCAGGCAGCTCCTCGTCCTCGTCGTCATAAAACTCCAACGTGTCAACCACCACAAAGTCATGCCTGAAACAACACGACAACACATAACATCGTGTGGTGATGGGCTAATGACCCAACAACCCGTGAGCGCCCTTATGAGGCTTCTGATTGGTTCTGGTCCGGTCAACCGGGAACCTGAAGTGCAAAACTGATGAATGCAAGCAATAACTCCTCCTGGTCAGGACACAGTCAGGTGCTTCTGTCAGTTGCTGAGCAACCTCTTCAAACATGACAGAATTCCGCTCGCCAATCCCTTGCACTCTGTCAATCCTGACGCAGGTAGTTTGCCGATTACTTGCAACTTGACAGCCTCCCCCTTGCCAGCCCTGTGCTAACCCCCTCAAGGACGTGCTGTGACACATGTCTATTGCAAGCCTCCCGCGTACATGTTACTAAGCATGCCGGTCCCGGCAAGTTGCATGCCTGGAAATGCGCGTACATGCCTCCTGGCAAGTTGCATGCCTGGAAATGCGCGTACATGCCTCCTGGCAAGTTGCATGCCTGGATATGCGCGTACATGCCTCCTGGCAAGTTGCATGCCTGGAAATGCGCGTACATGCCTCCTGGGAAGCTTGCAGTCTGTTCAGCCCTGACAGCATCCAGCTTGCCAACTGATTGCAACCTGACTGACATCGTCAAGGGATGTTTGTTGCACATGGCTGTGTACCCTTGACAGCAGTGCGGTAAGACATCCCGCTTACCAGTCCACCGCCTGGTACGCCAGTCTCTCCCGCTCCTGTTCGTCGGCCTGGTCCTGCATCTCCCGCTCCTTGACCTTTTCGTACTCTAGTCTCTTCATGGCACGCTCGAGAATGGCAGCACTGCATGCACAGACTTTAAACAGAAGCTACTCTGCAACTGCACGAATGGAATCATAATCGCCATACGGAGAAACCAAACAGATCATCGCACTGCATACAGAGAGATGCAGGAACTACACATGGAGCGATGAAGGATGGCAGCACTACCTCCACAGACTTGATAATTGTTTAAAACACGTGAAAGCAGAAATGGAACCAGCGGATGCAGAAGTAGAATTGATAGCAGTTGGATAGGCCCAATAATAACTGCAGTCACGACTTGCATTACCTGATAACTGCAGCCACAACTTGCTTCATCTTACACAACCCACGGCTCATGGGATGCATGACGCCTACAACAGCCGTTTTCTCATCATATCACACCAGCTGCAAGAAACCTGACAGCTGGCAAAACCGACGCTGCCATGTAATGATTGACACATTCAATGAAAGGAAACCACTTGCTAGAAACGGCACGGACGCTTACGACTTCGTAGAGCATCACCATCCCCTGCGTCCATAACGTCTTTCCCAACTTCCTCCAAACCCCTTTCCCAACTTCCTCCAAACCCCTTTCCCAACTTCCCAACAAGCTGCAAAAAGCCGTGTAATGATTATTCATTGTATTGAATTGAAGGACATACCGTATGAGGGGGATCTGAAAGCTGGTCAGCAACTGACAGAATTGCTGGGAAAAAGCCTGGACAATTGGCATGCTAACTGACGGAAACTGGCAGGAAACCACTTGCTAGGAAAAGCTGGTGATGCTCACCTGTCCGTGGAATCCTTGGCCACTTTATCCTTGGTCCCTTTAGGTGGCATGAGCACTCGTGAGTACGAGTCACAAAAGGTCTTGAAGAGGCCAAAGAGCGAGTGAGTGGGCCGCAGGAAGTTGAACTGGGGGTTGGTGTGCTCACGTGATGCCAGACCCGTTAGAAACGCCTGGCCGTTTCTAGCCACGAACTGGGCAGCTAGCTTGATAGCGTCTAGTTCCAATAAGCTTAAACCCTCTGGGATGTGCACCTGTGCATGTGAACACATTGCTTGCAGTCAGTTTCTGGACCAGGGTGGTCTGCGTGCATGGGAAGAGAGAGATACATGCACCGAGCAGGAACGCCAGCAAGCCATGCAAGGGCTGAGGCTGGATGGCAACCGTTAACTCGGCTACAGGTGTTGTAGTGGTTGCTTACATGGCTTTGAGTAGAAAGACTGCTTTCCCTGTGTCTTCTACCCACCCAAACCGCAAAACGCTAGCCCTGTTTGGCTGAGCGTCAAATGCCATAACAGCAACATAATCCTGCCCAAACCACTCATTCCCTGAATAGGGCTGAAGGTGAAATGACAATAAAAACAAGCTGATCCCACCCAGACCAAGCCCCAGGGCTCACCGTGTACAGCTCATCCTCTGGCTTCTCTAGCTTAGCAAGGGCATGCGGAATGATCTGAGGGGCGGGCACAGCGCCCGCCTTGCCCAATTCCGCCGCTGCCGCTGCCGCCCCGCCCGCCGCGCCCTCCTTCCCCGCCTCCCCGCCCTCTGCACCTTCACTGAAGTTCTTGATCTGCAAGAAAAGTATTTTGTACCAGTTTACTAGTTGTTTGCTGGGCACATGTCGATCTGTAGAAGGCATGCACATAGCCAAAACAAAGTGTACTATATGCTGTGTGCTGACCACATGTCAAACGTTGGAAGGCTTGCTCAAGCAAACCGTTGTTCTTGCAAATGGCATGTGTTTTGAAGCGCCCCCCCAATGTGACCCATGGATGGTGGGCATGGTGTGGATGTTCGCATGCTAGCTGAGACATGCCAGTTCTCCTCCATGTGTCTGCATGCATTGCATGAGCTCTCCCATGTGTCTGCATGGCTCCCATGTGCTCCCCCATGTGTCTCTGCATGGCTCCCATGTGCTCTCCCATGTGTCTGCATGGCTCCCATGTACTCTCCCATGTGTCTGTGCATGCCCCCCATGTGATCTCCCATGTGTGTGCATGCCTGCGTTGCTCCATGCACTGCACAGCCATGCAACTCAGTGTGCCTGCATGCATGGCCAATGTCCGGTGGCGGCTCTGCATGTAACACTGCGTGTAGTCGTGCCATGCAACATACCAGCATGCCGTCTAAGCCTTCTGATTGCATGCGCATCAATCATGATTGCTGAACCCTGTGCGTTGCAAGCCTGCATGCATGGCCTGCTCTTGCCTCACACGCTGTCTGTTCACAGGTCTGCAGCCATTCAATGAACCAGATGCAGTTGAGTTGGTTGGCTGCATGCATCTGCTGTCCCACACGCCCGACATACCTCATGTCCCCATGCCTCATGCTAGCCTGCCCGGAATTACCTGTCTCCATGCGTGCATGGTGGTCTGTGTCTCCATGCCCGTAACCCAGGAGCCTGTGCCATAGCTGTATCCCTAAACGCTGCATGACTGCATATCTTGCCTGACCACCAATGGTGAGCCTACACCAACTGTGTTGAGCACCAATGCCCTGGGTTAACCTGCACGTGTGCATGCCTGTGCCAAGCTGCTGCTGCTTGTACCCATGACTACTGTGTGTGGCCTTGCGCTTCTTCGACCGGGGGCACACGGGCTGAATACAGCCATGCAGGCACTTCAGCACGCATGATCTGACCTGTGTGCTTGCATGCCTGTGCCATCATGCATCCATGTGGCATCCTTTGGCACTCAACTGTGCTGCTCAATTGCTCACCATTCCTAGCACTATACCATGCAGGCATCGTGTTCGATTGTGCTGCCCCATAACATGCACGTGTGTGATGCGTTGTAAGCATGCATGTACACCTTCGCCTGTGACACCAACCTACAAAGCATGCATGTGTCTGTAATCTGTATTAGCATGCAGACCCTCTGCCTGACCGCCCTTGGCCTAGCTGTGCACATGCATCGATAGACCTGTGGCGGCGTGCATGGGGCCATGGCCAGCAGACACCTGCTCCTCGCCGCTTTAGGCATCCATGCGCGCATGCGCTGATTTGGCTCCATGTCCTATCTGTGCCTCCTGTCTGGGGCATGTGTGCTGTTGCAGCAGTCGTGGGAGCGCCGATAGCTGACATGCATGGTCTAATGAATCCTCCATGTCCTACCCTCCATGTCAAATCGCACTCAAGAAAGCTCCCGCATCCAGCCATTCACGATACCCCTTCTACAACATCACACGCACTGAGCTTCAAGTGTGCTGCAGTCCTGTAGTGACATTGGCTGCTGTCAGAAGCTCACCCGCATCTGGTAGTACGCATGGTAGGGGTCAGTGGGCACCAAGAAGTTAAACTTGGCATTGCTGCGCTCGTTGGCGAGAATCCGCTTCTCAAACTCAGGCCCTGCATGCAGCCAACACGATCTCTTGCTTCCAGCCGTGCACGTAGCAGAGCAGGTCATTAAACAAGTGCAAGCTGTCTAAGCACGCTGGTTGGTTGGCCTGGCAGCCCGCCTGCTGAGCGGGTGCAAATTGCGATCTCCCACCATGTTTGGCCACAAAGCTAGCAGTCTTGTCGACGATGGCACGGATGTCAGGAGGTGGTAGAATGACTCCAATCGCCTTTGTCTGTGTAGCAAGCTTCTTGATCTCTTGCAGGTCAAAGCCAGCAGTCCGGACATCTGACACAGCGACGACGGCCGTGCTGGTGAAAGGGCCCGTCTCACTAGATACCACAATCGCAGTGGAACCGTTAGTGTCAGCCATCTTTTCAAGTGGTGCTACCTGAGTGCTGTTGCCCCTCAGGGGTTGTTCCCAGTGGTTTTTCTGCAAAGCCAGCCTGTCATGTTCTTAAGTGGTACCCAGCAGATGCATGCAGGCAGGAAAGCAAGGCTCCCATGCAAAACAACGGGATTCAGTTGGAAGCCGTTACGCGATTGGCATTTTTGGGCGTCGCCGGCCAGTGGATTTGCTAGAGTGGCTACCTAGAAGCTGTTCGTTCGTTGCTAACCTGGGATAACCTACTTTACTGACAGTTCTTCATCCGCCATGCATCAGCCACTCCTAGCGCTTACCGCTTCTGTAGCAGTTGCCGCAATTGTTGTCATGGCAATGTCGAAGCCGCACGGGCGCCGCCGAAACAGAAAAAAGCTCACATCAGCGAACGCCAGTGCCACACGCATGGTGCCCCGATTCTCACCCTTGAAGTCTCCAGCAGATGGAATCAGCCTGCTATGCTGGAACACCTTGTCACCAGCGTTTGCCAGACCCAAATCTCTACCTTGGGTACGTTACAAGGATTGCAGGCAGCAAACTTTGCTCTTGCATGTCTTCCCCAATAGCCAGCCAATGCGTTGGGTGCTACACGTGATTGCTATAGTCTGTCTGTGCCTTGCGCTACAGGTCAGCCCTGCTACCCTAGCCTGGCCATCCCGTGCTGCGCTGCTAGCGGCAGAGCTACGTGCCACTGCTGCAGATATCATAGCACTTCAGGAGGTTGAGGGGAGCAGGTGAGAAAAAGCCAACTGGCAGGTTTGCCAATTGTATGTGACTTGGCAGTACCGAATCGACCACGCTTGCTAAAAGCCAACGCCCGGAAAGTATGTTATGTAGGGTTCAGTTCATTCAGACAAACAAGCCATACATTCCAATGGCTGGTGAAATGCAATACATTATTATTTTACAGTCCATATCGAATCCATTCCAATTATAGTCCATATTTACTTCATACGATAATTTTTGCAAAACAAACGATTCATCTTTTCCTGTTGTCCCTGGCAGGTGGCCTGAGATGGTTGGTTGGCTGCCCGGGTGGTGCTCTCTACTCCAGGACACAGGCGGCGCCAGGGACAAGGGGGAAGAGTCAGAGAAGGATCGCATGCTGCTCGCTCTCATGTGGAGACCAAGACTGCAGCTGGTGGGTGATAAAGGGTTGTTAGAGTTTCTGATCGTTGTTGTAGCCTTTAAAATGGCGTGGTTTTGCAGGGTGGACTGCTTTGAAGCATGCAAAGTATAAAACAAAACCCACAAAGGCACACTGATTGGTCTCTGGCGTGGTCGCGACTCCATCCCCCGCTGGCCAGTTCCAGTTCATTCTGTCCAACCATCATTCATCCATCTATCTATCTGTCTGTCTGTCTATCTGTCTATCTATCTATCCATCCCTGTATCTATCTGTCCATCCATCTATCTACACATGCATCCATCCTTGTTTGCTGTCACAGGTTTGGTCCGAATCCCGCTCGCGTGCGCTTCTAGCCCAGTTCCAGTTCACAGACTCCCAGGGCCAGAGCCGGGACCTGTGGGTAGTTAACGTGCACCTGGAGGGATCGCCATACAGGCCCAATGACAGGTAACGGTGTTTTCTCCCGTCAGTTTCTGTCTGTTTCTACGTTTGAGTAGTTTAGGTGTGGGTGGCCAACGTGCGGGCGACTTGTTTGGAGAAAAGTACGACAGAAAGTGTAGCAAAGTAGCTGTGACAACAAGTATGACTTGACTCTTCAGCGCATCCTGGCTCACTGCGCTCTCGAGCACACTCCTGCTTCATACATGGCGTAGTTCACACGTTTCTTGGGAGACACTGTGCTTTGGTCCTGCTGAACAGTCCTCCCCGAATTGAAGGCCATGTAACACACACACACACGCACACACACACACACACAGTGCTTTGGCAGCGACTTGCAAGCTAACTGCTTTCCAAGTTAATCGTTTCCTCGCCTATGTGAATCTGAGTTAAGTCTTGATACGCCTTGTTTGTGTGTGTGTGTTTTTAGAGTAAGCCAATCATTCTCGTTCATCAGCCAGAATGAATTACCGATGCGCTAATCGTCGTGATTGTAAAATAATAGGGTTTCTTCATACCAACATGGACTTTCTTCATGCGTGACATGACGATGACATGTTGCATTTTCGTTCAGGGTGAGCCAGGTGAAGAGCGCCTTGTCTCGGCTGGCTGCCCGGCAGGAGGCAGAGGGCTGCAACCCAGCCACTGCTCATGTCATATTCTGTGGCGACATGAACTCAGGGAAAGGGGAAACAGTCTACCGTTTGCTGGGCAGGTGAGGGACGTGTCTGTCCGTTGCCGTTAATGTCTTGTACACATAGGCCACCATATAACGAGCTTGCAAACGGCAGCAGCTCCGCCAACCTGCATACAGAGAGTGATAGGCACGTCTTGAGTGATGCTGAGGAGATGAAATGCAGTTCTGGTTGGTTGGTTGGTTGATAACTGATCAGGATATGAGGCGAACAATTAACAGGAATTGTTGTTTGCCGGTGGCCTGTCTGCCTTTTCGCTTTCTACCTGCCCTTTTGTCAGTCTTCAGTCTTCGTCTGAAGACTGAAGACGACCGAGTCTTCGTCTGAAGACTGAAGACTTCAGGTGTCTTCGCCCCCTGTTCAGTAACCTGTCGTTTTTCTTTCACCTGTCGTTTTTAATCACCTTTCACAGGAATATGTGGGAGGGTGGCTGATCGACAGTTTCTTTCCCAGAGTCAAGACCACGTGCTTGACCCGCTCATGTCAACATTTTTATTTCCGGTTTCTTTTCTGTTTCTACAGAGGTATGCTGGAGGGTGGCAGTACTGACAGTTTTCTTCCCAGTGTGGAGGCTACTCGCACAACCATCAGCCACCCCTTCAAACTGCAGGACGTGCATGTCACAGCGGGGTCGCCCCTGCCCTTCACACGCAAGGTCAGTGGCAAGCACCATATTTTGAGTGATGCCGCTCAGCATTGCCATACATTCATTCGTTCGTTCGTTTGTTGAATTTCATGTTTTATTTCGTGAACGTAGTTGTTTGTTGACTCACTTACCTAGTAGCAATTATTTTCTCACTGTGTGGTTCTAGTATTGCCTCGGGCACTTTGCTGCGTGCAATTGGACAAGAAGAAAACAAACCCAATGTTACTGTGTGTGGCTGCAGGCACCTGGTAATGCAGCAACCATTGACTTCATCTGGGCCTCCGCTCATTTTGAAGTGTCAACAATCTATGACCCCCTCAGGGGCACTCGCAGTCCCCCAACCACGAAAACAACCAAAACAGCCACAACCACCTCAGCCACCACAACCACCTCGACGACTACAATGACCACAACCGCCACCATCGGTCAGCCAGCAGCCAGCACAGGGCAGAAAAGCAGCACAGCTAGTCAGGCGGGAAGCAGCAAGGGGCAGAAAAGCAGCACAGCCCAACAATCAGCAAATGGCAATTTACAGCCAAGCAGAGCACTGTCTCCCCCTACACCGCCTGTGACCGCCCCTGCACTCACCAACACAGGACGGGCCTTGGCAATGTCTTGTAGAGGGCCCAATTCAGGCCTGCCAAATGCATTGTGCCCCTCGGATCATTTGCCTCTGGGGGTGGTTTTGACTTTTCCGCCCATGGTTGTTTTGCCTAGGCATGTGATTGAAGTGCAGGCCATGTGTGGGCAGGGTAATGGCGTGCATGCAGATGCACCAGCAACGCCTCAGGGCACACATGGGGCTTTGCATGCAGAGTTGCATGCAGCCACGGTGCAGGCTGGTGGAGTGCATGCAGATGCACCAGCCATGCACATCCGATAGCTTTTATATACCCTCACCTTCGATCACCAGTCGTTTCTATGAACCAACCATGCATGGAGTGCTGTGGCGCAGGCTGAAATGGCTAATGGGGTGGATGGGTAGGCTCCAGCAGTTGCCTTCCGTGCCAACTGGGTCTGATCGAGGTCAGGGCATCCAGCATATTATGCATGCACATTATATCAGGACTCGACTTGGAACCGTGTTGCCAGTGATGACATTCGTACTTTGCACCCTGCTACCAGTGACCTTTTTTGGCTTA
>QAXH01005951.1:11360-39937 GCA_004335635.1 Chloromonas sp. AAM2
AATTCTTGGAGAGATATTGTGTCTAGCTGCAGCACCGTGGGTTGAACCATGAAAAGCCATGTAATGATGATGATTGTATCAGGATGTGGCAGCAGTGGGAAGATTACATAAGGAAACCTGACTGGCCTGTGGTCTCCTTGAATGTGGAGCCGTACATGCTATTCACATGTTTTGCAGATGGACACAAGCTAGGCGATTGATGCTGAAACTGGTCTGGGTAGCAGTGAGGGTAGAGAGGCCACCTGCAAGACGGTATGTGCGAGGAAAAGAGGAAATATCCTCATGTGTGAGTGCGTGTGTGTGTGTGTGTGTGTGAGAGAGAGAGAGAGAGAGGCCTGGAACTGCAGAATGCTTCCAATTTAAGTTTCGGCTCTGAATTTGGATTGACGCTTCAGTGACCACCCCCCTTTACTGTGCCGGTATGCTGCTTTTTGCTGTACCAAGGGCTATACAACCCGATTCAGTCCGTTGCACAAGTTGCAGCAAAGGCTTATATTTACATTACATTTACTGATATAGGCACGAATAGCACTTCTGCAGTAGGGTGCTTGTGGCCTCAAGCCTGGCAACGTCCATGCAGGGTGAGCAACACGCGCCGTAGTGATGATCAAGTTCAGAGCGAGCCTGTTGGCATACGGATGCCAAACAATGCTTGCCCAGTGTTCCATTTATGTTCCAACGCTCCGTTTGACAGGTCTGGTGGCATGAGGGTTATGTTTGCCCATGCCACTGTTTTGGCACTATGGCCAGCTGATATGGTTATAGGAGTCTTCGATCGTGTCTTGACGCCTTGCCTAATCGTTCATGCAAGCCTGCAAGACTTTGGGCAAGTGCCAAGCGTTTTCGTGGGGCTTTCAAGCCATTGCCTGCGAGAAGTAATGGAGAGACAGGGCGAGATTACAGCAGGATGGTCCACACAAGTGCTAGCAAGCCAATCAAGATACGTGGCTGGGCATTGCCTTAGCCTGCCACAGCATCGCTTGACCCGCAACCAGCACCTCAGCCAAGCGCTCACACTCAGCAGGACGCAATCAGGTCTCGTGATAACAGACATAGCTGGCCAGACTACGACATTCAACAAAGTCACAGAAAGGAGCATGAGCAATGTGCTGCAGCTGTCCTTTTGTTGCATGTTGGTATGTCTGCTCTATATTGTGTTGTGTGTATGTGCGTGTATTTTGTTGAAATGTGTGTACTTTGGCATGTTTTACCTGAGCTTGTTGACCTGACTGAGTCGTGATGCAAGCAACCCACCCCCCAGCCAAATCAGCGACCCCAGGCTGACACTTGCTCCCCACAGCGGGCACTTACAACACCGGTTCCAGTGGTACTCCCAGGAACTGTCCCAGAATTCTGGGACAATTCCTGGGATATGCTTTTTGGCTGGGGGAATAGTGTGACTTGGCTGCGGGATGGTCTGCCATCATATGTGCAGTTGGACACAACATAGCTCACACGACTTGCCTGTACTGTATTGTCTTGTACTGTGGATGGTCTGTACTGTGGACGGTTTGGCAGGTTGTACCGAAAAAAAGAAGTTTGCCAGTTCTGGGACAATTTCCAGGTACAGCACTGGGCCCAGTGTGCCGACGGGATAGTGACGCAGGGTTCATGCCAGAGTACACTGGGTCTGGTCTAGTGGGCCCTCAAGCCTGCTCAGCCAAACATCTGTTTTTTTGGCACTGCCGGTAACAGCTTGCAGTTTGAAAATTCGCTCAGGGACTGTTTGGTTGACGACTTGGCCTAACAATTGAAGTTCAATTCGCACATCAAATTGATGACAACAGGCCGTGCGATGCTTACAGATCAGCTCGCCCGTTTTACCGGGAGCCCCACATTGTGACTGAAGTTGGCCGCATTCCCTCCATTAGAACAATTGCGTCAAGTGTATTGCGCACGAACTGGCCTTGCAGTGCCGACATGCATGTAAAGCGGACATGACCGTAGCGGTGCCACAACGCGAGAAAAATGCAGTTGAAGCCACCACGGAGAATGCAGAACCGACCGCGCCCCAAGTATGTGATTCTGGGCGGCTTCCTCGCACTGCTCCTTCTGTACGCGCTCTGGTGAGTGACAAAAATATCACTGGTAAGCGACGATCATCAATGACAAGCATTGCATCACATTTCTGACGTATGACATTGGCCATGCTGCTTGCATGTAGGGCGTTCAAATCTCTGAGGGATGGTACAGCCCTTGGCCGGACGTATGAGCACCTGCCCAGCACCAGCCCAGGCTTAGAAGCTAGGCTGGCCCATGCTGGTCTCAAGGCAATCAGCAGGCAGCTGCCCAGCACAAATCAGCGCTTGGAAGGTCTTGATACAAAATCGCAACCAGCAACAGCACATGCATCATCACAACACCCCCCCTTTCCACCACCACCGTCCCCTTCCCCCTCACCCTCACCATCTCCCTCCCCTTCACCTACACCACCAACAGTAAAGGCAGCTACAGACACCAACCAGCACGCACAGGGTGCCACATCAGGCCACCCAACAGATAGTACAACCACATCAACCACCCCAATCACCACCACATTAGCCAAGGAAATCAACCAGCTATTCCTCAACGATGTAGCAGATGACGATGACGATGGCAATGATGACATATTCACAGATGACAATCTTGACAATGAAGCAGCTTATGACAACTACATACAGGCTGATGGGGATGGCGAAAACATGGATGTACACGTAGTTAACCAGGACGCTGGAGATGATGATGATGATGATGCTAATCATGGCGATGATGATGATGCTAATGATGGCGATGATGATGGAGCAGTGAATGGTGCAACAGATGCAGGCACTCAAGCTGCTGGGATAGTTACTGACAGCCAGGCGGGTGGGGATAAGGCAGGCGAAGCTTTAGTCAAAGCAAGTGCAGGGGCCGCCGGTGCTGGTGCTGCTGGTGCTGCAAACCAAGCTGCTGCCAAGCCGGCGGATGCGGCAGGAGCAGCCAATGCTGCAGAAGGTGCAGCTCGTGCCAGTGCCGCTGGTGCTGATGCTGGTGCAGCAGCAACGGGAGGAACCGCTGCCGGCAATAACGGTGGCGGTTCAGGTGGCGGTACAGATGCCGGTACAGACGGCGATGCAGATGCAGCAGCGGATGGTGCAGCAGAGGATGAGGAGGTGGCAGATGGGGGGCAGGCAACCGCAGGCGCCCATGGTGACCATGCGGGTGGTGGTGGAGGTGCTGATGGGGCAGGCGACAAGCGTATAGTGTTGGATGGGCTTGCCAACAGCAGCACCTCTCGGTCACTCATTCAGGTAGGAAACGGTCCACACCATCAATATTGCATGGCATCCACAGAGTGCTCATTGCATCATCTGAAACGTACAAGCGATAGCAGGTGAGCCTTTATATGAGTGACCCACATGCATGGTATAAAGTGTGAAATTTACCAGTGGAAGTGATGGTAAGACCATCGTTGTTATTGGATCGTTGAAGGTAGTGTATGTATGCCTTGCCATTCCATGGGTACTTGTCACGTTTACGGCACTCGTATGTCAACCATTTGTCATATGCCACTCGTATGTAAACCATTTGTCATGTGCCACTCGTATGTAAACCATTTGTCATATGTCAGTTGTACGTCACTGGCACATCAGTCATAGCTCACTGTACGCGCCTCTTACGTCACACCTATGCCACTCATACGTCACATGTACATCACTCTTACGTCGCTGAAACGTTGCTAGTGTGTGACACGTCGTGCGTCACACCTTTGCCACGCCTGTGTCATGTGTGTGTATGTGAGTATGTGTGCGTCACATGTGTACGTGTGTATGTGTGCGTCACACTCCTAGTCGTACGCATGCCAACATGCCATTTGTGTGTCACAGATTTTTCACATGCATGCCTCAACGTGCACGTCACGTGCATACGTGCCTCACATGTGTCGTGTGTGTGCCATCCACCCATACGTCACTGGCAGGTGTGCGGTGGCATCCACCATTACGTCACTCTTATGTCACTCTTGCCATCATTATCTCACACCTATGTCACACCCAGGTCACATGCGTGTCTCACATGCAGGTGGGCGGAGGTGTCCATGCCAAGACCCGGGCGGCTGCGGCAGCGGTGGCGGAGGCGACTGCTGGGGCGGCAGGTGCAGCGGTGCCTGTCGAGGGGGCGGCAGGGGTCAACAGGAAGGGGAGGACCGTCGGCAACCAAATGCTGCAGCAGACATCCGGTAGGTGCAGAAATCATGTCTCCAGCAAACGTTGTGTCAAGTATGCCCACCTGCCTCGTGATGATGCTGTTGGCATCTTTCGTGGTGCTCTTACATTGATGATGCTGTAGGCAACTGTCAATTCAAGTCAGTATGAACAGTGGATCAATTCAATATCAGTCCAAGGCAGAAGTCTGCAAAAGTCCAGGCCGTTTCCTAGGTTCCCCAGGGGATCAGCACTTGAGCATGTTGAGGCAACTGCAGGCCTTCTGATTGAGGCTTGGAATATCGTATCATACGTAAGTTTCTGTGAGTTTGGAGCCACGGTTGTCCTGGTTGCATGAGCAAACTATCGCCTCATACCGGCACAATGCCTACTGTCACGCTGTTGCATGTGCAGGCGGCAGATCGTTCCATGTACACACTGTTGCATGTGCAGGTGGCAGATTATTCCATGTACACACTGATGCATGTGCAGGTTGAAGATTGTTCCATGTACACATTGTTGCATGTGCAGGTGGCAGATCGTTCCATGTACACACTGTTGCATGTGCAGGTGGCAGATCGTTCCATGTACACGCTGTTGCATGTGCAGGTGGCAGATTATTCCATGTACACATTGTTGCATGTGCAGGTGGCAGATCGTTCCATGTACACACTGTTGCATGTGCAGGTGGCAGATCGTTCCATGTACACACTGTTGCATGTGCAGGTGGCACTCTGTATTCCTGGGGTCTGAGTGAAGACAGGCTGGCACGGTGGGGTGGGGACAACTCAGTGCCAGAGCCGGCTATGCCTCAACTCAAGGTGAGACGATAGTGCCTTGTCTAGCGTTTTCCATCGCCCTCGTTACAATGATAGTAAAGGGCGCTAACCGGATCTTGTGCTCCTTAGTTCCCTGTCCATGGCGAACAGTCCGTCCCGAACTGAAGGCCATGTGACACACCCACAACCTGACCCCCCAAAAGCTCCCATGTGCATGGAACACCATGAACAGTCGTGCGGGCCAGTACCTTGCATCTAAGGCGATGTGATACCAGCCTGTGATCAGTTGAGCTACACGGTCACTCACTGCTACCAGGCAACAGTCATGGCCCGGTTTCCACATGTGCACACCGTAATGCAGTCCATACTCGTGTCGCTGCATGTACCCTGGCCCATGCAGATCATGAGCATAGCCAGTGCTCGCCATGCGGCCACGGCCACTGATACACCATGCCCATGTCGCTGCATGCACCCTGGCCCATGCAGATCATCAGCGTAGCCGGTGCACGCCATGCAGCCACGGCCACTGATACACCCTGCCCATGTCGCTGCATGCACCCTGGCCCATGCAGATCATCAGCATAGCCGGTGCTCGCCATGCAGCCATGGTGACAGCGGAGGGCCTAGTGTGGACCATGGGGCCCAATAACAGCAGGGGAGGGGGAGGGCATGGCAGCCCGCCTATGGACGAGTCAGGGCAGCTGGGTAGAGGCGGAAACAAACAGCCAGGACTGGTTAAAGCGTTGCAGGTGAGCGTGAGTCATAGGACAGAAAGAAAGAGCAAAATGAAAGATGCAAATGGTTCCCATCCGTGCGGTCTTGATTTTGGCCTGGACCACCTTGCAAATGCTTGGTTTTGAGCAGCATGCAATTACAAGCGTTTTTGCTGGCATGGTTTGGTCACGTGGCAAGGTTGTCAATGTGGAATGATGGTGGTGCAAAGAAGGTCAAATGTGCAAACTATGATTAAATTTCTGGGAAGCTGTTTACTTGAGTGCATTCCATGTGATGCGTACTGCACCCATCTTGACGAAAAGCCATGTGTACTGCCCTCACGTGTTGTACTGCATGTTTGCTTGCAGGGAAAGTTCGTTGTCCAGGTGATCACAGGCCGGTACCACACCCTGGCAGTAACCGACATGGGGGAGCTCTACTCGTGGGGCCTCAACGACTGGGGGCAACTGGGAAGGAAGGGCAAGGTACGTGATAACAGTGCTTTTTTTTCCACGTTTTTCCATTGTACACATTACTGAGTGCGAGAAGTTCATGAGGCTGGCGTGCGGTACGACAAGGCAGTAGCAGGCTCAGGGTCACTGTAGCACTCAGTGTCGGGCGTCTTGGCCTCTATCTTCCGCACTGGTTGAACCTTGAGGACAACCTTTAGTCTTGTGCCTGCTCATTTCTACTAAGGTTCTACTATGGTTCTTCTAAGGTTCTACTCTAAGGCTCTACTCTAAGGTTTTACTAAGGTTCTACTTTGAGGTTTACTCTAAGGCTTCACTTTAAGGTATTACTCCAAGGTTCTACTAAGGTTCTACTTTGAGGTTGCAACGGTTTACTAGGGGTTACAAATGCCATGGTTTAACTGATCAACGTAAACTAACTCTGGATGCCTTTGACGCACAGGTGGGCAAGCTAGCCAGCAACCTGCCCCCCAAGTTCGGCGCGCCAGGGCCTGAAATCAATGGGGGTAACCTCGACGATGCATGCACGTGGGGGGCAGCCTGCCATGACGGCCTGCCTCAAAGAGTCATGGAGCTAGCAGGTACGTGCGCGTCAGTTGTTTCGGTTTGTTTTTGCCAGATAGAGCCTCTTGTTGGGTTGCGAACCAGTTTTCGCTGGGCTTGCGTCAGTCTACGTCCGCTCCGTAGGTTTTTGTGGTAGGTGTATGGGAAGGAAAGATGCAACAACAAATAATGGAGTTTGGTACATGGGAACGGCTGTGCTAGATTGAAGCAGGGGTGGATGCAAATTACTGGGTGTGCTGCAGCTAAAATGCAACAACCTTGCCACTGCTCGTGCTGAATGGTAAGTGCCAATCAACGCCAACTGGCTGTCTGGTGGGACAGTAGCTCAGTGGTATGTGAGAACTGTTGAAAATCGTCCCCATGCTGGCATGCCAAAGCAGCATCCAGGTCCCACACGCAGACAAACGTATTGTTGCTGGCTCCGCCGGGCGCTACACTTGTTCTCACATTGTTCTCACGCACCACACTGTTATCACACTGTTCTCACCCTGATCTCACACACGATTCTCACACACAATACTCACACCGTTGTCACCCTGTTGTCACACCCTGTTGTCACACACACGATTCTCACACACGGTTCTCAAGCACGGTTCTCGCACACGGTTCTCACACACACTTCTCACACACACTTCTCACACACGGTTCTCACACATGGTCTCACACCGTTCTTACCCAGTACTCACCCGGTACTCACACTGTTCTCACACTGTCTCCACACCGTTGTCACATGGCTGCCACACGCAGGCAAACACATTGTTGCTGGCTCCGCCGGGCGCTACAACAGCCTGGCTCTTGACGACACCGGCGTGCTACACAGCTTCGGTTACGACGGTTGCGGCAATAACGGTCAACTGCCAGACAGGAAGGAAGCCTGGAAGCCCAAGGCAGTGGGAGGGGCCCTGCAGGGGAAGAAAGTGGTGGCATGTGACTCAGGTAGGGCTCAGGCCCAGAATGGCAAGAAGAGAATCCGAGGGTGGAGCTAGGGAGGATCAAGGGCACGGGAGTCAGGCTGCATGTGACTGAGATATGCGTGCGGTTGCATGTGACTGAGATGGGTGTGCGGTTGCATGTGACTGAGATGGGTGTGCGGTTGCATGTGACTGAGATATGGGTGCGGTTGCATGTGACTGAGATGGGTGTGCGGTTGCATGTGACTGAGATATGCGTGCGGTTGCATGTGACTGAGATGGGTGTGCGGTTACATGTGACTGAGATGTGTGTGCGGTTGCATGTGACTGAGATGGGTGTGCGGTTGCATGTGACTTGGCAAGGGAATGAGAATAGAAAGCCAGGGGAATTGCGAGGAGAAAGCAAGGGGCAAGCCAGGGCGGAGCAAGGGATTGGTGATGCAGGTAGCTGCCAAGCACCTAGGCTGTTTGTTGTGCACCGCAACCTGCCATATCGCCTATGAAACCTGCGGTAACGCCTGTGAAACCTGCGATAACATCTGTGAAACCTGCGATAACATCTGTGAAACCTGCGATAGCGCAGTATCCGAGATACTCGCCGGATGGACAAGCCCAACCAACAATTGTAGATCTGCGCCGTGTGTTGCAAGATCACGCTGAGCCCCGTTTGTAGGTTATGTACCATCAATGCACCCCATCAAACGTCACACCATTATCATTTGCAGATTACACTAGATTCTTCACAGGTTATCATATAAGCCAGCAAACATTACGCTATACCTTAATGGAGGTCACACTATGCCCCCTGCACAGGTTACACTTTGTGGATCGCTGCCACTGCCGATGGCGAGGCATACACTTGCAACCACCAGGACGACGGCTACGCAGGCACACTGAAAAACAAGAAAAAGCCAAACGACGCCAGCGAACTGGGCAGAGATGGGGACCCACTGGTACCCGGAAAGGCAAGTGAGCTGCACCTTGGATCAGCACGGGTGAAGGATATGAGTCGGCTTGAATAAGGCGCCAAGGTACAAGGCATTAGTACCTAGCATTAGCACCTAGTTCAGCATGTACCATAGTCAGTACAAGGCATTAGTGCCTAGCATTAGCACCTAGTTCAGCATGTACCAAGTGAAACAGATGCAACCTGACAACCCACCGAAGGCGAAATTGACGGCGAGAAACAAACTCAGCACTGACCAGACGAAAACAAGGCAGATTTCTTATGCAGGTTCCGGTCCCAGGCAAGGTTGTGGCTGTGGCGGCGGGACGGGAGCATGGCTTGGCGGCCACTGAAGAGGGGCATGTGTACACATGGGGTGGAAGGTGGGTTGGTTTGTGTTTGTGTGGGTGTACGTATGCATGCACGCATGTGTGTGTGTGTGTAAGTGGGTGGGTGATGTTTGGGGTGTGCCTTTTCAGTTAAGCACGGTTTTCATGTAGGCTTGATGTCAGGCTGACGTCAGCTGAAGTGTGGTGACCCATTTGCAATGTGCATGGAACTAATCTGCGGATGTATGCGTCATGCGCCCATGCACCATGCCCGCATGCATTGTGGCTGCATGCATCCTGCGCTCATGCAACGTGACACTATGCATTATGACCTGTGCTTGAATGTGGCATGCGCCCATGCACCATACGCCACGTCTCCATCATGCAGGTCCATTGTCACAGGGCGCACAGGCGACTCCAGCCGCCCAGGACGCATCTTGGGTGATCTGGAAAACGACAAAATCATCCATGTGGCGGGAGGAGAGGTGTGTGGGAGTTGTAAGAAATCCAATAGCTCCTTGGAGTATGCTGAATTGGATCTTACTTTGTATCTGTGTTGATTCACGATGGGATTGGAAGGAGTGAGAGCAAGGTGTGGTTACATTTGACGCGTTCGTGTCCTGTACTTTGCAATCAGGCGTAACATTTAGCATTGCAATATGATATGGTGGTGCTGCATATGTTAGGTTTGCAGAGGGCCCAAGACCTCTTCCCGGGCTGCTTTAAACTGCTCACTCCTTCTGAACGTGAAAAAACGAATCTGGATTGGCACACACACCCTCTGCCCGTCTTTTCTGATCATACTCTCCCCATGTACGCATTTGTTGGTGGGTGGCGCATAGCTTCCCGTCCTGGCATTTGTTGGCGACGATGCGCGCTGTTCGTGCCATGCTCTGCAGTACTTTTCCCTTGCGGCCTCTGCTACCAAGGTGTACGGATGGGGCAGCAACGGCTACCTTTCCTTGGGCGTTGGCCGCAAGAAACCGACAGAGGGGAAAAAGCAGGGGAGCGGGGACGTGCTTGTGCCTGCCGTGGTGGCCGGGACGCTGGGCACAGGCACGGCACAGATTGCGGCCCTGACAGCAGGTGTGTGTGGAACCAGGGTGTGGGAAAGGGTGTGTGCGGTAGCGCATGCAAACGCCAGCAAACAGGACTCTGACAGCCGTCTCATGAGGTGAATGGTAAAGTAAAAGTTGCTGTGAGTGAGTGAGTGAGTGAGTGAGTGAGTGAGTGTTTAACATCTGCATCGTCCGACAAGTCGGACAGACGATGGATCAAATGTGCAAGCGGTGTGAAACTCTACAGACTGCAGCGCTTCGAGAACGTCCTCTTGAGGTGACGCTGAAAAATTAGCAAGCCAATATTGCTGGCAATGGGTGCAGCAGAGTTTGGGAACAAATTGGTTCAGCTGAAGCGCCGTACGGTCACCTGCAATTCATGTTGAGTTGCTTTGGGCGAATCTGTGCCGTGTCATGATGACTGCAGATTTCTCACGCACGCTTTTGACACCTGGTGCTACACCTGGTGCTGGTGATGAATGCAGGTTTCCAGCACTCCATGGCCATCGTCATTCCCACCCCACCTGCTCGGATGTTGAAGGGAAGCGAACTTGGCACAGTAGCCATCAAGACAGAGCCACAGCCTACCACCACCATCACTAACACCAACACAGATTCTGACACCAACACAGCAGCAACTGGAACCAATGGCACAGGCAGTACAAGCAGTACAGGCAGCGCTTCAGGCAGTACAGGCAGTACGCACAGTACAACAGGCAGCACAGGCAGTACAGACAGCACTGCCGGCAGCACAACAGCAGTCAGTTTAGAGGCCCTGGCTGCACAGGGCAATGCACAGGCTAAGAAGGCCAATGCGACACCAGCAGGCACAGCAGCAGCAACAACAGGCAGCAATGGCGGCAGTAGCAGTGACAGTGGTAATATCAGTACTGGTGGTGGTAATAGCAGTGCAGGCAAAGGTACCGCTTTGACATTGGAGCAAATCGCTGCAGCAGGTGCTCAGCAGAGAGCAGCGGGAGCGGCAGGGGCAGACAGCAGCAAGGGAGCATCAGCAGGCAACCAGGGCCCTGATAAGACAGTGACCAATGGCAGCAGCAACAGCGGTAGCAGTAGCAGTAGCGACGCAGCAGCAGGCAGTACAGCAACTCGGGCAACAGAGATAATCATCAGCTCAGAGACAGGGGGTGTGGGGTTGCTGCAGTCTGCACTGACTATGGCAGCTGGACCCAACTCGTACCACATTGACTACGCCTTGAAGCAGGTTAACAATAAGACTAAGGGACGGTCCGTTGCAGATACTTGGGCAGAGTGAGTGTGTGGGTTGAGGCGAGGGCTGGGGTACGATAGCATGAGAACGACGGTGCATGTTACACATTGCGAATTTCTGTCAGTGTCTTAGTTTCCTGATCCATTTTTGTGCCTGTCTTGCTACATCGCCTCTGGCCTCACTTCTGCACTCAACCTGTCATTTCGCCGAGCATTTCGCATCGTTATCGGAACGCACTTTGGCCAGACGCCCTCACGAAACGCATGCCTGTTTGCTAGGCAGTTTCTAGGTTCACTAATGCCTTTCTTCATGCTGTACCATACTGTGCGGAAGCTGCTGCGTCAGTGGGACCTTTGGTGTCCGCCCCCCTGTACAGACGGTCACTTAGCCTGTCTATCTGAATACGCCTTTTTCCTTGTTTTTGCCTCCGTGTCATGTCACTGTCCTTTTGAACATCCTCTCTGTTTCTCTCTGCTGCCCCGTCAGGTTCAAGCCTGCCCCCAATCACAACGACATTGTAGCCACATCCCCGGACGTCTTCCAGGCCCTGCCTCCACGGTTTGACAATCGCTTCAAGAACCCCTGCTGGTACAATGTAAGCCTAGGCAACTCGAACACTACCTGTAGGTGCCCATGGGCAGGTGCTGTTGTTTTGTTTTGTTTTTGTGGTTTTTGTTGTTTTTGTTGTCTTCTTACATCCGTGTCGATGCACGCAATGCGCATAAGGGATGTGTCCCGCAACTCAGGGACAAAAAAACTCAAAGTCATTTTGTTGTTGTTGTTGTTGTTGTTGTTGTTGGTGGTGGTGGTGGTGTTTACATGGTTTTCACTCTGGGGAGGACAGCTCAGCATGGGCAAGTGTGCATGAGGTATCCCTTCGGAGAAGTGTCCCTTCAATGCGCAGCACATCGTACCTACAAGAAATACATGAAAGCGATTCATTATCTGCAAAGAAATCGACGTATCGACTCGGATACTGGAGAAGCCGCCGGTTAGCGTTTACCAGCATGCAATGCATGCGAACCGGACAACGTAACCCCAGCTACTTTCGTAACCATCATCTGGCTCAATTTGCCTTCCTTACCCTTGCCTGCTGTTCGCTTCCTTTGGTTTGGTTTCTTGCTCAGGGCAGGTCAGGGCGCACCCATTTTCTTCCTGTGTCCTGCAACAGCTTCCCTGGGTGATTCGAACAAACGGCTCTGTCTGATCCCCAACAAGTCTATTCCTCCGTTCATACTTTTCTTCCTTCCAGCTTCCTTGCAAGTTGACCAGGTTATAGTAAACGCATCAATCCCTGGATCATCACATACGCATTCATAGACGTATATACATACGTGTACGGCCACAAAGTGACGTATGGGGTGATCCTGTTTCCCCTCCTTGCCCAGGCCACTCGGCTGTCCTGCATCCCCTACTTCCACATCATTGGCGTGTCCAAGTGCGGCACCACGGACCTGTACCACCGCCTGAGCAGGCACCCGGAGATGTTCGAGTCGCTGAACAAGGTAAGGCGGGGTGCAGGGGGGGAGCTGTGCGTTGTTTTGACTTCATGGAGCTGTTCACATGGCAAACCGCAACAGGGGACGTTTTGCATGTAACAATTCTAATGGAAAACGGTTACCACCTGACACCGCAGACCCTGGCATCTCACCTCTGTTGCCCGTCTCGGTGAACCTGTCTGGCTGTATTTGATAAGCTGTCGGACAAAGAAGAAGGTGCAGAACACAAAGTCAGTGTTACTTTGGAAACCATGGCAGTCGCCTTGTTGTCTCGGTCCACCCGTGCAGGGCACCCGCACCCCCTGCCCGAGCACCATTGTTGTCCACAGCTGCAATGCCCCCCACCCCCCCCCTTCTTTGATTGGTTGATGTCTCTGCACACCGATCTCTTACACACCACCTCAATCACACTATTCCAACCACAACTTTGCTCACACACCATCTCTCACACACCATTACTCAACGTCAGCTTTCGTAGGTTTTCTGGGTATTCAATGAAACAGTGGTCAACACTGGCATGCATGTCTCTGCAGGGGCCTCACTGGTATGACGAGAGTCCTTGGCCTTTGACAGGCGCATGCACGCGTGCCCCTCTATGCATGTTTTTCGACGGTTGTTGCCGGTTTTGTCAGTTTCCTTCAGTTTGATTTGGCATGCATGTCCTGCAGGGACCATATTGGTGTGACGAGTGCCCCAGGTGCATGCACCATATTTTTTCATTCATGTTTTTAATCGTTTTATCGGTTTCTGTCAGTTTGGTCAGTTTTCATCCAGCACGCATGTTCTGCAGGGACCCCATTGGTACGACGAGTGTCCCTGGCCCACTACAGGCGCATGCACTGCACCCCCAAACGGAGACTTTGAAGGGTACATCAACTTGTACCGCAATGCTGCAGCAGCCATGGAAACGAATCCACGGGGCGTCACAGGGGAGGCATCTTCTAACACCTTCACTTCAGCCAATGGAGTGTATCTGAGGTACGGGGTAGAATAAGGCTAGGGTAAGGGTACGACTTATTGATTGTACTGCAGGCAGGGTACAATAGTTTCTGCATCTGAGGCAAGGCTAGGTTAAGGGTTCGACTAAATGGTAGTGGCGCGGCAACTGTTCATGCTGTTACTCTTTTCTGGCAACTATCAATGCTGTTAATGTTTTCTGGCAAGTATCAATGCTGTTTGTCGTGTCCGGTCCTGCTAGGAGCAACTAAGTGCAACTGTCTGACGGTATCCAACCTCACTCTTTTAATTAACAGTTGTCCTGTTTGTTTTCCCTCCCTCCCTCCCTCGCCCCTGCTGAGCAGTCCTCCCCGGACTGAAGGCCATGTAAACAACAACAACAACACCATCCCTTATGCGCATTGTGCGCATCGACACGGATGTAAAAAGTCAACAACAACAGCAACAACAGCAACATCAACAACACCAACTTAGCTTTTTGCATGACTTGGCAGCGTTCGCGGGCTCAGTGCCTGCCTGCGGGCATCGCTGTACTCTGCAGCCCCTCTCTCTCCACTCGTTTTATGGCTGTAATATGGCCGTTTCAGGGGTCCCTAAACCCTAACCGTTACCCCATTCTATGTGATTTGGCCGTTTCAGGGGTCCCTAAACCCTAACCGTTACCCCATTCTATGTGATTTGGCCGCTTCAGGGGTCCAGCCTGGAACCGTGACACCAAGAACGTGACCATCACCGACCTACTGCACGAGAGCTCGCCCTGGCTAAGGCTCGTGCTCATACTCAGAGACCCGGTGACTAGGTACTTCTCAGCCTTCTATTACTACAGGTGAGGGCTAGGGTTAGGTTAGGGTTACGTTTGCATGTGGCATGAGGCCAGACACTGAGCCCTGCAGCTGCCATATCCAGCTCCAGTGTTGTTGTTTCCTTCCTAGCAAATTGCTTCACAATCATATTTCAATGTGAAAGTTGTGTCGGTTGCCTGCCACTTTTTGTGGTTTCTGTTTTTTGCCCTTTATTTGACAGCTAGAAGTGCTTAGCAAGTCTGCACGATGGAGAGTTGATGTGCACACGCTCCCATTCCATAGCGGCTATGGCATAGCCCAACTCCCAGCCTAACCCTAAACCCTGAACCCATGTGCACGCTACACAGGTGGTGGATGAAGGACCAGCCCACTCCTGGACCAGAGGACTTCCACAAAGCAGCCGTGGCAGACGTTGAGACGTGGAACAAGTGCGTGGCGGCCAAGGGGCACAGCCAGTGCCTGCGGCTGTACAACCCACAGCAACTGATCAAGGTAGGGTTTACGAACATGTCTACCCTTGCTTGCACTTGCAAGTGAGACGTGGGACGGAGAGAAATACAGCGGCTCGTCAAGTTCTGGGGATTACCCGAGCCATGCCTGGAAAATGGCTGCCATGCCAAACTAGTCACTGAAAGATCATTGACTGACAAGCAACATCAATAAATAATAAGGAAAAATAAAAAAATATTAAGAAAACATTCCTAAAGTTGCCTACTGCAAGAAAAACAACCCACACTGTCTGCTCAGCAACCATCATAGGGAGAACTCATACCGTCGCACGAGGCTGAGCACCAGGCTGAGTGCCCCCTCCCTCCCCCCCCTGCAGTGACCATACCAGCAACCGAATCAACCGACATGTGCCGCACAGGGCATGTACAGCGAGTTCCTGGAGGACTGGACACGTGTCTTCCCACGTGACCAACTGCTGGTGTTACGTAATGAGGACTACAAGGTCGCACAAAGGGAACACATGGAGGTCGTGTTCAAATTTCTAGGTGAGCTGGCAACCTTTTCCTAGCAGATGCTTGACAGTGCAATGAATGTCAAAGTCAGATTTCAAGGCGGTCACGTCTGATTCTTGTAGGTCTCGTTGAGATTGTTATTGATGTGTAAGATGCAGAACCACTCTAGGTAGGGTCTTGCCGGGGTGAGTGGCTGCAAAAAGAATGGCGGGATCGGCAACAGGTCTTTTCTGGCGCGTGTACAGTGCATGAGTGTCTGTTGTGCTATGTGCATGGCCTGTTTGAGTGCATGCATTCATGTTCGGTGCGTGTTCTTCGATATTCTGATTGAATGATGCAATAATACTGCCGGTATCCAGCCTCGGCATGCCAGCGTTCGTGCAGCGCTCAGTGCCTGTGGGCTGGTCTCCACTAATAACAATCCAGGGAGTCAATGCACACATGCAATACAGGCATGCACGAGCCGAAGGCCGATCAATTGATTATTGCATTAATGCATTAATCAAGTAATTAATTGATTAATTGATTAATTGATTAATCAATTAATGCACCAGTTGTCACACGGGATTACCGCATGTAGCTGGTGAGGGTTGAGCAGATGCGGAACTGCTGTATGCGACCAGGCATGTCATGATGAGTGCACAGTGCAGTGAGTGAGCTATACGCATGACCTGTGTGTGGGCATGCCGTGCAGACATGCGCGCGCCCAAGGCTGATGAGTGGGCAAAGATCATGGACATGCCTGTAAAAAACGTCAACAGCCAAAAGTACCAGCCCATGCTACCCCAGACAAGGGCCTTGCTGGAGGCTTTCTACGCGCCGTACAACCGGAAACTGGCAGCCGTGTTGGGTGATGAACGGTTTCTGTGGCTGCCTGGGAATGCAACGGGGACAGGTGCTGAAGCTGTGAAGAGTGTAGCATAGTATGGGTATGCCTCTTGACGTCAAGGAAGCTGTCACGGGACACCGGCTGGGATGAGCACAGTCCTGACCTACCCTGAGCAAGACGCAAAACGAGCGAGGCCAGCAAAGCATGCACTGGAGCGCGATACCAGGCGTAGTGGCTTGCCTGATCCTTGTGGCACCTTGGGTGAGGTGCGAGTAACGCCGCATGGCACTTGGTGCAACCAGGTGCGAGTCACGGCGTATGGCATTTGGTGTAACCTTGTAGTCAGGGCAGGGCAGTGGAGTCACTTCACGTTCCTCAATGACCCGTTTGAATCGCCTGGAGCTGACTTTCCGCACACGGTCAGGAACCCTCATGGGCACCTGGACTCTGCTCGACGAAGTTGCTACCTCTGCAGGCTGGCTGTGTGCAAGCCGTGTATGAGAGAGCCGTGTATGACTATGCAGGGCTGAATAGCAGTCCAAACGGGCGAGCAAGGCCTTTTTGGGTGCATGGCGCATGGCATTTGCATGGCACATGGCGCATGGCATGGCTCATGGGGTTCAACTGCTACTTGAGTGGTTCTAATCTTGCAACCGTCTTGCTTGGGGCTGCGGCCTTCTTGTCGTTTTTTACATGACCTTCAGTCCAGGGAGGACTGCTCAGCGGGGGCAACAGCGAGCAAGAGAGTGGCCAGTTGACTGCCTTGAATTCAAGGGTTGCGGCACAGTATGTGCGACTGCTACAGGCCGCTTGAGAGATGGCGGCAATTGTGGGGTACATGACCTTCAGTCCAGGGAGGACTGCTCAGTGGGGTGAGGAAGGGAAAGTGACACAGGTGCAAAGCATGGACCCCTGTATAGGGTTCACACCTCGCCATTGCATACGTCATGTCCAACCTATACCATGCGAATTGAGTGGTTGAATTCCTCCTGACCACCACAGTGTGTATCTATCCCTTGGCGGCAACGCCAGAAGGGAGCATTGGCATGCGGCTTGCATGAGGCTCTGGCATGTTGTCTGGACGAGGTTACCTTGACCTGCAAATGCATGACAATGGCACCTGTCTGGCACTGCTAAAAGCGGTTTTGCCACCATGCCTGAATGGCTTCCCATCACAGTGACAGTCACAAAACAATTATAGTAGGCATTGCCGAGTCAAATTCTGGACTACACAAGCCTCACGTGCTGTGTGATACTTGCAGACATGGCATGCAACTGACGCTTAATATTTTGTTGTGGGTGGCTCCCTAAGACCATGCCTGCCTGTGGGGGTTCGAGGGCCCCAGGATTATTGCTCCCTTGACTTCACCTACGATAACGTCACCTTTTGGCTTCCATCAGCTAAGACGAGTGTCATGTGTCATTACACCTCGGTCACGGCATGCGGGTGTTGTAATGGCGTGCATGTAATCATTGCACAACAGTTTCGTGACCCAAGGTTTGGCATGATTTTTGTCATTGACACTGACCTGTGGTACGTATTTGGTACCACATCCATGGTACCACGTACTGTGCGAGGATGGCTTGCAACAGACAAGGTTGCAATGTGACGTGTGCTGTATTAGGCCTCATTGTACTACTAGCGTTCACGCTTGGCGCAATGTGGGCAGCTCTACTGTGAATTCCGTTTAGGTAGTGGCCATGCCATTGATGTTCTGCCTGGGGTTCCGACACGTGCTATCACACGTTGAATTCAGATACTCCAATTGGTCAACGCCTCCAAGCGCCTCAGACGAGTAGTCCGTATATGACAGTCTTGCACTTTAGGTGCATGCCGCCATGCTACACCTGTGCTCGGTGTGTCTGTTGCCCACTTTGTCTTGCAACACCTCTGCCTCGTGCATGAGTTGGGAGTTGGAAAGTGACGCACCTCAATCCATTCTCAGATTGACATGGGGGAAAACAGCACCAGCCAAAGAGGTAGCCTGGGTAGCTTACCGGGTAGCTGGGAACAGGGACGACGTACTACCCGACATAATACAAGCTGCTTTAGCACAGGGCACAGCGCAATACCAGATTTCACGCCCAGGTGTAATTCAAAACATGAACAGCAGCGCCACGCCGCAAGTTTACAGTCTGACGACATGAGCTTGAACAAGCACGCCGGGTCAAACAACAGTCGCAGTCTATTCCACACCAAGAGTGACAGCCTGGGACGAGGGCGAAATGAAGGTGCAAGAGGGAACACCCATTCCGAGGCCAGGCATAGGGCATGGCTAAGAGTGAGCGGTCCCGCACAGCCAGGCCGGGTCAGACGCAATTCTCGTGCAGAGCATGACAGGCTGCACCGAAACTTGACAGTGACGTGGTCTAAATCGGATATCCAAAAACAGACCATCAAAGCGGCCGTTTGAAACGCAACTGAAACTGCTTTCCGGGTTTTCCATGCATGGGTTGTTCTTCTACGCTGAAGGAAGCCATTGCTGTTCTCTGCTGAGCACAGCGCTGAGCGCGGTTTCAAGGGCGCGTGCTCAACGTAAAAGCGCCAAGGTTGGCGCCAACAAGTGGTGTGGAAAAAATTCGGCTTGCCCGAGGCGCAGCGGGGGCCGCATTAGAATGGCATACGATGCTCATGATTGGGATACAGACATTCTGGGGCATCTTCCTCATTGCGCACCGGGCGGCCGGGCCATGCTGGGAGCACCATATGGCTCAAGCCCGAAACCAAACCATCGGCACAATGTGGTAAGCATGCCTTAAATTAATGCGCTGGTCTGTTTGTTCAGAATTCATGACATTCACGTACATCGGACGCGACAAACGTTCTGTCGCACTCGCTTTCCTCGTGGGTTTCGACGGGATGGTGTTGTTGCACCACAGTGGTGTTGTTGCACCTTCGGACACGGCCCGTCGCAAGAAGAAGGGCAGCTGCTTTGCTTTTCTACACCAAGCCCTAGGAGTGTCCTGAATCGCATCGTGTGTCCATATGGAAGGACTAGTCTCGCGTTGCTAGCGACATCTGTGCAATGAGCTACTGATTAATACATGAGCTGGCAGCGCTTCACTGCAAGACAGTCGCAATCTTGCCTAACGTGCTGTGTTGTCTTCTTCTTGTGCAAGCAGACGACAGCACGGCCGTCCTGCTCCAATCGTTACGTTTTCCAGCACGAGGAAAACCTGCACGTCCTTGCCCTTCCACCAGACGAGAACTCTCCAGAATTCCAATCCAACAGCCGTTATCCGGGCCAGTTCAACCGCTTGACACGAGCCCAACACAATCAGCTGCAGCCGGGGCCTGACAACAGCCAGCCAGACCGCTCGCAATTTGTTCAATCTGCTGATACTGGTGAGGCCACATGACTGGGCTTCGCTCCTCATGACTGTCTCACATGCATGTGCGTTGGTTTCGTTCACGCATGTGTCTGTGTTCATCATCTAACTCTCCTGTTTGGATGTGCTTCAGGACGGGCATCGGACAGTTTCACTGGTCCTGGGAGGGTGAGTTTTGCCGGTAGGCTGGCTCACTGGCTGGGCTCACTGAAAGACGCTACGGCTGTTGAAGGCAAAGAGCTACAGCCAACCGGGTTGGGGAAGCTGACTTCAACCAAAGGTGTGCAATAGCGTGTGCAGTGTGCATCTTATCAATTCCGCATGCTGCCCCAATCAATTTATAATCAATTCACTGACAGGAGCGCAGATTGTGAAATGTTGAATGCCAGGGGCACAACGCAACACCACATTATAATGCTTACAATACAGTGAGCTTTCTTGGCTTAACGATTGTCAGGCGCTTAATTCTTGGAGAGATACTGTGTCTAGCTGCAGTACCGTGGGTTGAACCATGAAAAGCCATGAATACAGGAACTCGTTTGCCGATGCCGACAAGCGGACTCGCGAGGTAGACTTGGCGTTGTCCATGTTGCGCAGGTCACGTTCGTCGCAATGCAACGATGGCAGTCCTTTGCTCAAAACGTCCCATTCGTCGCCTGGGACAAGCCAGAGGCCAAGCAGAGCCTGCCAACCCTGCCGCCGGAAACTGCACTCTTGCGTCGGGAACGGTGCTACAAGGGGGTCTGCCGTACATGGCCCCGAGCATGTGCCCTCGCTCTGCCAGCATTGCGTACATAATGGCCCTAGATGCGCAAGAGGGAATACGACGTAAGTATGTGAACGGAAGTCCCAGTTCTGATGGGCCGACGCCAACGCCACCTGCTTTGAGCCCTATGGTTGCGCGTCGCCGCAGCCAGCTGTCAGAACTCGCGAGAGAGTCCTCAAAGAGTGGTGCAGTAGCAACGTCAGAAATGCACGACGATGACGGAGGCCTGTTTGGGTTGGGTCCTGGCTCTTGGATTGCCGCTGGCGCCGGCAAGATCAGAGGAATCAGCTCAAGCAGTGTTGGCACGTTTCTCACAGATTCGCTCGTGACCACAGCATCGTCCGGTTCAGCAACAGCATACCGCCGGGGCATGTCCGAGGGCGTGGCGCCACATGGTAATGGCATTTATCGACGTATTGCGTCCGGCGACGCTCAGCCGAGGCAGTCTGGCCTGGGCAATCTCGCGCTTACTCCAACTGGCAGTAGCTCTGAATTCAGCATGCGCCCCTTGTTCGTACACTCGCATTCGTCAGTCTCCTGATCAGCAGAGAACCTGCTTGTGGATATCAGGGCTCGCGAGCATCTCATTGCCAGCGCGTGTTGTGATGCGGTATGTAGGTGGCACAACACCAGCTGCAATGTTCAGGCAGGTCGTGCGCAAGGTAGCATTACCAACCTTACCACGCTCATTCGAACCCTACGACTGTCCAGTCAAACTTGATCGGATGGCACGAGGATCGCCAGTTTTCCCTTTAACATGCCACGAGGCCGCTGCAAGCCTGCAGCAGGTTTAGCTATGAAGGTGACACTGAAAAAGGTACTTTTGCCTTAAGTGACGGGAAAAAATGGATTGAGCAATTCAACCGTGACTGCTCTCGCCCTTTCTTTGTCTTTACATACTAGAATGCCTGACGTTATGGCTTGCCACTTGGTAGCTAGCCTGAGTATATATCATGAGTTGTACCTGCATGCCGTTATTGGTCTTGTTCTTCTTTGCTGTTCTGGCCCAATGCCGTTATTGGTCTTGTTCTTCTTTGCTGTTCTGGCCCAATGCCTTATTGGACAGCAGCGTTTATCAATCCAGTTTTACTTTTCTTTTTGCACATATATATATTTCTTTTTGCATTATTTTACCAATTCCTCAAGTTCTTGGGCTACTGCTACCCAGAGATTACGCCCTGTTGTTTTTACTTTCTGCTCCACCCTGTATACGTGTGTGTATTAAAAAGAGGGGGCACTTTCTATGTGACCCCGGCAATTGATAACCAACTATCGCTTTCCTTCGTGGCTTGTCGGCTTGAAGGATTCCATTGTGTACGAAACAAGACTGACAAAATGCTAGACGCACCTGGCTTGCTGTTGGCACCTGGTCTTGCTGTTGGCATCTCTAGCAAATTGAGTGCCTCCGATTGTGTGATTACTACACGTGTTGCATAGCTCTTCTAGGCTTGCTGCATTGTGTCGGGTCGTATGTTCTCCTGGTAATTATTACCTTCACTCACCATGTTCAGACCTCCCTGACATTCATTACCTTCAAGTAATCAGGTTGGCAACATTAGCTGTCAACTTGCCACTGAGCATGCAGAGTGCACATGAAGGGCAAGTGCACCGAGACTTGTTGCAAGCTTGGGCCAGAATCGAATTTTTACCTGTGTACCATGATGAATTCCATGTACTGGTGTACCATGTTGAGGGCCCATGTACGCTGGTTGAATTGGCCTGGACCAGGATGTAAAACTTGACCCTACGTCAAAGACAAAGTTCTTGCATTCGTTTCGTTTCTATTTCTTTTTCCTTATGTTTCCTTCTGATGCTAACGGTTGACTCAGGACTGTATCCAACTTGCACCTGGTTTATCTAGTCTTTGGCCTTGACTTTGGCGGCTCCGTCCTGTTTGGCTTTGGGTTGGCCTGCCTTGCCTGCTTAGGTTCCCTGCTTTCGTTTTGCTTTCTTGCTCAGGGTAGGCCAGGGCGGTGCCCATCCCGTTCCGTGTCTTATGACGGCTTCCCTGGTGTAAATACATATATACACACACACACACACATATATATATATATATATATATATATATATATATATATATATACATATATATGTATGCCTCACCTGAGTGTGGCCATGAGGTATCCCAGTTGAGTGGTGGCCAGCTCACTGACACTGTCCAGCAGCGCTTGATTGGCGGAGTTGGTTGCATCAACCGCACCATCAAGGAAGTCCAACTGCAGCACAACACAAGTACAAATAAAAAGCTTCTTCTCCTGGTCAATTCGGAACATGTCAATGTCATGGACAACACTGTGATGGTGCTGCGGTGGCTTGCTCATCGGGTTGATCAATCTGTGTGTGTGCTTGAGGTCTTCCTTCCCACATGGTGTATGAGGACTGCCCAGACAGTCTGAAATCCGATGGTGCTCTGGCTGTATGCGCTCGTTCCAGCTGCAGGGCAGGTCAGTGTGGTGCTCATCCTGTTCCGTGTTCCGTGCCAGCTTTCCTGGTGTAAGCCGGCACACACCCAAGCCGGTTTTCTCTTTCTGTTTGGTCCACTGTTGTTGTTGGACCACTGAGCTGATTTGCATTTCTGGCTGGTGCAGTGGTGCGTTTAACAGTGTAAATACATATATACACCTGGTCCCTTGCATGCTTGCTAGCGTCCAGTATGTTGCAAAATGACCGGTACATGTTCTGGGGTGAAGCGTTTCTGTACCTAGATTTCCACTCCAACCGTACCAACTGACCAACCAACTACCTGGCTGGAAGTAGTCACATGGAGGCAGTCACATGGAGGTAGTCACATGGAGGCAGTCACATGGAGGCAGTCACATGGAGGTAGTCACATGGAGACAGTCACATGGAGGTAGTCACAGTCACGCCAGCAGCTGTAACAGTTTATTGGGTTTAGCCGTCGCTGTTTTTGTAGCGGTTTGCACAGAAACGCTGAGGTACTGCTGCTGTAGGTGTATCCGGTCGCTCAGAGAACAGTGATATGGAGGGTGCCGTGGTCAGTGGGCCTGCCATGCCACTCACCCTATAAGTGGCATGGCAAACACGTGATGGGAGGAAGGGCACAGCCTTGTGGTGCAGGCCTTGTTTTCTTTCGTTTTACTTTACAGGCCAGATGCACATGCTGCATAGTAGACACATGGCCGTTACAGTAAGAGCACTACCACTACTACTACTACTACTACTAGACACGTGCTGTTGGCCATCATCTGAACAACACCACCAAACGTGAAAAACGACACATCGCACTTGGGCACTCACTCATCCACTCGCTCACTCACTCACTCATCCACTCGCTCAACCACTTACCAAGTTCTTGCTCAGTTTTGGCCCTTTCTGTCGTTTGGGTCCGCTCGATTTCGGCGCGCCAGGGCCAACCGCATGCAGCAACTGCACATGTCATGTCAGCAGCATGCACGCATGGGAACGATATGCATGCATGGGGACGACGTGCATGCATGGAAACGACATGCATGCGTGCATGCACAGATACACGTCCGCCTACAGGAAGGGTCTGAGCCTCTGTCAAAGAGGTACTGCAGTGCACGTGGTATGCATTATCACAAGACTAGCATACAATACCCTTGATCACCACAATTGTTGTAAGTTTCATCGTTTCTCGTTTTTCCTGGATGGTACCCTTGCGTTGCTCAGGGTTGGTCAGGACTACCTTCGCATCCTTTTCGTCCTTCTAACAGGGCCCCCTTATACTTCAATCTTTTAGGTGCATGAGGTGGGGTGAGCAGTTGCGTGATCGGCCTCCTAGCTGCCATCCTTCTGCTCATGTTTGCCTGATATGGTTGCCGGCTCACCATCAATAACTAACAAAACTGAACAGAAAATGGTCGAGGGCTCCTGCTTACTGTACGCACTCACTCTTCTGCTGAGTGGATTGTTTGCACTCTGACAGGTGACCTGAAAGTGCACGGACAACGAGTGAGGCAGTCCATACTTCTTGTACTTCATATATCCTTTGATTGAACTGGTGGTTTCCTCACCCCATCCCCCACCTCTCCCCGCACACACAGACACACAGACACCATCTCAGTGCACATGCACACAAGTCAATCTTGCTGGCCACGAATCTTGACCATGATCTCCTCCTGTTCTTCAGATCGGTCCCGAGCAGTGGCATCCCCTTCTTCCTCTACCCCTTGCTCGTCCTCCTCTTCACCAGATGGATCACTATCAATGTCAGGCTACAAATTGGTCTGCCAATCTAGACCTCTAAGGCTTGACCTGCTTGTAGCTTTTTGCACAGGTTGATCGCTGCTGTGATTTGCAACATTCAACTACTGAGTAGGGCTTAGCTGAGCAACAACAGCGAACGATTGCACCACAGCCGAGCGAATGCTGCAGCAAGGGCGTTCTAAGAGCCCTAGCTGGTGACAGACCGATGAGGAGAGAGTCAGCAGCCGATTAATCAGCAGTGCAAATGATGCAGAGACGTCGCTGTGCCAGTCAGAGCTTTTAAAGTCTCAGCATTCCGACAGCGTGTTTGATTGTAACCGCAACTAAGTCTCCTTGAAGGGAAACAGCCCAGTCGAACGGATCGGATCATGTAAGCAGGTATCAGTGAAAGAAGGAAGAAAAGACGTGTGGAGAAGATGAATTCTTTACAATGCTGGCATACTGCTGGACAGATGGCATTAGCCTTATGCCTCCGGACATCCAGGCGCCTGGATTGACTTTCGTCAAGTCCGGAGGCATAAGGCTGATGCCATCTGCCAAACACCCACAGTGCACTGTTATGCCAGTGCAAAAAGCACACGTCCTAAGGAGTCTGAGGTATGTGATGGCATTTCACTACCACGTGCTTCCAGCGTTCTCACGTGAGGTGGTTGTGATGACTACCACGCGTGGTAAACAGAACTTCGAGCTCTTGACTAGGATGTTGCCAGCTGCACAAGTGCTTGAGCATGGCACTGTGCTGTCAAAACCTCACACTTCAAGGCATAGATGGCGCACCATTGCTGACAACTGTAATGCTTTCAGAATGAAGGTGCAGAGACTGTAGACCAGAACAGTCACGAAGAGTAGCAAACGCAAGCCGCAAGACTCATCGGCACTTTTCCTTTACCAAAACATCGTTGTCTTGCAAAGTCTGATGGCAACAGGTTGGGTGGGCCCTGGGACACAGTCAGGCCATAGATGCATGGTGCGACGCAAGGCAACCGTAGCGAAGATACAAACTTTGGAAGGACGGATGCAGGCAACACCGTACGCATGACGGTGCGAATGCTGGCAGCCAGGGCGGAATAATTGTGCTCGGTCGTGCAGCTGTGCTAGCAGGCAAGCCTGAAGGAGTTGCCGTACGGAAACGTGCTAGCAGGCGCGCCTGAAGGGGTTGCCGTACGGAAACAGGTAAAGCTGTAGATTGGACACGGAGCTGCTTTGGCATTACGATTCGTTGTGCAGTTGCTGATATACTTGTATTTGCGTGAGTTGATGTGTTCCTGCTTTGTTGTCAGACTGTACGTGACATTGACTGCGCACATTGACAGTTCACACCAGCACGGCGTCAAGATTTGCTTAAAGAACATACACAGGAACTAAGGCTTAAGAACCTTGGGCTTCCACAGCGGCTTGAGAAGCTGGCCGAGGCGCAATCCATGGTGCGGCCGAAAAAAAAGCCGCCTTCCTTTACACGGGCCGATGTGCATTCTGGCATGGGGCCTCCTTTGAGCAGGATTAAATCGATTTTTTGACACAGGTACCCAGTCTGCAGGCGGACCGCAAGAAAAGCAGGCGTCATCCAGCTTGCATTGGCTCCGCCAAGGCATCAAAGGGTTTGATCCTCTTCTTGACCCTCAGCACTGTCTGGTTTCATGGCTCAGCACTGAAATCTGATACACCTGCAACGTTCGAGGTGCGCTTGGCCTGCGGACATTCGGCCTTTGAAAATCTTTTTCAGCCGCGTGCCTTGAAATAGGCGTTGCCACAGGCGTTGCCATGTCCCAATCATAAGCACGTGTCTGCCGCAGGCTGCAGTGCTTGCACACTTGAATCAAGACCCTTCCATTGAGGCGGTGTCGTGCGCCAAGAATGGCGATCTGCTGGTGACTGTTTCGCAAGGTTCAAATGCTCCCAGCTGGCTGCCAGGCACTTTGGTTGCGGGCGATTCATCATGGGGGTGAGTTTGAATCGCTTGCCTGCTGCATAGTCTACATGGGCTTGATGAAGCACCATGCAACCCAACCACATGAGAAAGGTGCCAGCCACCCACAGCGGTATGCATGGCACTGATTGGAACAACGTGATCTCACATCACACAGTCACTATATTGAAGAGAACGAGGACTCGCCACGTCACAATGTCACAAACCAGGGGTCTTCCACCTCAAACACAATTCTATGCTGCAAACCGTAAGGTTTAGTCCTAGGTGTGACTGCCCCTAGTGTCAAAGAGTGAGTCTTGGGACTGTGAAGTTGCAACTAGTGGCTGCAGCTTCCAGGATGTGTGCCACATCGAGCTCTCCCTACAGTGCCATAGAGTGTCTTAAGAACGGGCTTGCTGCAGCTTGCCTGCCCATTGGAGCTCTTCTTTGGAGTTGCAACGCAAGTGGTGTTGTGCACATTTGCAGGTGTGCTGACGCTCAAAGCAAGCCCGACGCTTTCTGCCGTCGTGTGTTGCCTCAAGCGCATAAGGACAATGTAGTAGTGCATGCTGAAGGCAAGCTCAGTAACGGAGGGTCAGGGCACACCTTCACCTATGCAGCTCAGGTTGTCAGCCTTAGTCTGTGTAGGCAACGGGCGGAAACCATGAGCGGCAGCCAGCAGGCGCGCGAAATGCAAGCTGGCATACCATCGCCACTACCAGCACTGGCAACGTGGAATCAAACCGTGCATCGTCGGCGAAGCCTCCTTCAGGCTTCGTACCAAGTAGTGGGCTGCGGAAGTCTCTCTTCCGCCCAAGAGGCTGCTGCTCAGTATTTGGGTTGTGCCTTCCCGGCTTATGTGGCATCGTTGAAGGTGACAACTGCCCAAGGCGCAGATACGTATACCATCCCGGAGCACACAGACCAGTGCTGCAGCGGGTATCGGACAACGCCAGCCCAAACTGTGTATTCAATTGTATGGACAAGCGTGCAAATCGCATGCACTGACGGCAGCACGGCAGCGTACTCCTCCCCTGTCGGTAGTGTGTATCACTTCAATTGTGCCGACGACTGCAAAGGTATCGTCTCTCTTACGGATTCCACCTCTTGCAGCACATGGACATACCAACAGCCTTGCAGATGCAGCTACTTGTGTAGTTCCACGTCCCGTGTGGAGTGCAACTACTATTCTAGCTTCAGCCAGCCAGCCCTCGTCCTGCCTGCATGTGCCAACGTGGGTGGGTATGTCAAGTGCCCCGCGGGCCAGCGAGTCTCTGCGCTGAAGTTGTATCCGTCAGACCCAACTAACACAACATCGTCAATTTCAGCAGTGGGGTTCGCATGCAGCGCGTATGGCCCACCAATGCCTCCACGCCCGCCGCCGCCACCTCCGAGCCCGCCACTGCCGCCCTCTCCAAGCCCGCCACCTCGGCCTCCCAGCCCACCTGGGTGGTATCCTTGGACAGCAACTGCGGCCTGTGGCACCATTACAGATGAAATTGCGGACGCAGCGACAGTCTTGACATGTGCATACCCGTCGTATGTGACTTCCATAGCAGTTGTGAGCAGGCCAGGGCCTAACACGACGATATCATCTCCGCGGCGCTGCTGCAACTATGATGACGTCCTTTACCACAATGCTTCTTCATTGATTTGGAAAGGCGTTCGGATAACATGCAGCGACGGCATGGTTATATCAACTGATGGGTCGCAATCCATCACATCGACGTATACATGTCCGACTGGCCTCATTGGAATGGTACAGTCCGCGCCAGTTTGTGACACTTCATGTTTGTGTGCGTGGAGTGGTTGCACGTGCTCGACTTCGTGCAATTCCACGGCGACAACCATGTGCCAAGATTCGGTCTCGACTGCGGCTCGTATGGTTCTCCCTGTTTGTGCCGGTGCTGGCGTCAGCATGCAGTGTCCAACTGGAGGGAAAGTCTCTGGAATCAAATTATTTCGAGCGGATCCATCGGCAGTAGCCCCTCAGCAGCTGATGGGGGTTGCGTTCCAGTGCAGTGGCAGTACATTGGTAGCTCCTCCGCCACCCAAGCCGCCCAGCCCATCACCTCCCAGGCCACCACAACCGCCAGCTCCGCCGTCGCCACCAACGCCGCCATCCCCACCTGCGCCACCTCCACCATCACCCCCTCCACCACCGCCACCATCTCC